>JABUQX010138496.1:0-5000 GCA_015478945.1 Trachelipus rathkii
AAAGAAAGGGAGAATTCACCTTAAAGTGGGAATAAATTGACACCAGGAGTGAGAGGCTACTCCGAGGCATAACATAGACCAACACGCTGAACACACCCACCATCTATCCAGCCTGGCTGCCATAATTCATAGACCGATCAGTATTTCATTGAGACCACCATTACACCCCAAGAGATATGATTTCGCGTCAAGTCCAATGATAACACCCGAGATATTGCGCATAGCATCATTGCGACGGCAAAATTATTCCCATAGTCAGAAACTCTGGACCACTGCTGGAGGCATCGAGATGTAGAGGGGCGGTCGACATCCCAATGCTGGGCACCTACCCGCTCGCTACAGTGCGGAATAAGCAAATTAAAAGTTCAATGAAATGCGCCTTTGGCCACTTTTCAAAGAGATGCTCTCTCCGCCAAGATGAAAACTAGTGAACAGGCAAACATTCTTATTTAGATTGTCCAACATCTCAACATTAGACAAGTTCAGATACACTTGATTTAATAAGGATGCAGTCATTTATGCTCAGATCTTAACAATGGTGCAGGTAATAATCTCCGGGGGTGCAACCTCAGTTGCTCGAGGGAGGCAGTAGGGAACAGTAGGTAAAGTATAAGTATAGTATCGAAGAATGTAGCAAAGAAAGTAAGAAAAAAAAAGAAAAAAAAAAAAAAAAAAAAAAAAAAAAAAAACATATAAAATTCTGTAGAGAACTAACTGAACAATATGCACGGTGCGTTTAAATGTTCTTCCCATTAAATAAGATGTAGTTTAGGCCATAAAAGTCTAGACAAAAATGGGCAAATGAGCCTTGCCTATGTGCTCATCCATCACTCATTATGGTGAATGGATAAAAGACATGTGAAGTGTTTAAGAGGTGTCCCATTGGTTAGGCGAAGCCTAACAATGATAGTATCTCTGACATTTTAATACTTGGTCCCTGAGTGAAAAAATAGAAATCTCATGAACACATAACACCTGAGTATCCAAAATGCTCATTGAAAGTTCGCCTTGCACTTAGTGATAAAGGACAAAACCAAACCAAAAAACACAAAAAAATGTTTTTTATTGATTTTAATGAAACAAACATGTTTTTTTACATAGTTTTTACCCACCCTGATACTTTGTATAACATTTTTAATTGCTTATTAAAATTCTTATGGAGTAATAAAATTCTTATGGAGGTAAGCTCATTAACCTCATCAGCAAATCTTAATTTTGCCAAAAAAGAAATAAACACAGGAATATTGTGCCCTTCAGTCTAGCAGAAGTACAGTCATTATTTGAAAGGGTGGACATTTTTCACTTACAATCAAATAGGAAGTGTAGAATTTCAGTTCTAACATCAAAGACGATTTCACTTATCTGCAAGATGATATGGCTCTGATGGATGCGCATGACTATCATAATTCTTGATCAGTGGCAACCATTCATTATATTTCAATGACATTCGTTAAACAGCCAATTTTAACACAATGAAATTAGTGGTTTTTCATTCTTGGGCAAATTGCTGCCAGCACAAAAGAAACATATCCAAATACCAAACATCTCTGCTAGAAGTAGAATATAATAAGGATAGTTGGGGAGATTTGTGGGTGAAGTACAATTCTCGTGGGAGCTCAGCTGGGCACATCATGTATGTATATTGCTTTCCTGTTTGGAGACAAGTTCATGTAATGACTTGAATGAAAATGTTTACAAATTAGCTTGATAGGCCATGCAAAGCCTCTCCCACTACATCAGTAAATTGGGGCTTATGAAGAAATCTGCTAAATGCTTAAAGTTAGATGTGAAAGTTTACATTCACCAAACTTACTAATAATCCCCAGCTCAGCTCTAAATAAGTATAAAGCAAAGCAAATAATGTTTCAATGCAGTCCAGCAAGTCAGTAGAACTTTTAAATAGACATCAGTTGTCAACCAGTTACAAAACAGGTTGGAAAAACTTGTTCTTTTTTTGTAAACCCAGCCAAGTGGGTTTTGATGGTTTTTATTCGGGCCTCTTTCTTTTTTTTTTTTTTCTTTTTTTAAATATAGTTTCTAAATCGATAATAACTTTTACAGCAAAAAATTTACCAAACCTGCATTTTAAATAAAAATAAATTTCAGTAGCTACTCAGTTAACTGACAAACCTATAATGTATGATGGGCCAAACCATGGTCAGAGAACTTTCTTGGGCATTACCCCAAATATATTTGTAGTACATATGATATTATCCCACATTTTGCATTAGAATGTTTAATGCCGGATAATTATTTCCTTAAATTTAAACTGAAATTCCGAGAAACACAAATTCTAATGAAAAATACAATTGAATTTTACTGATATTTAAATTCTTTATTCAGGGTTGGAATACAACAACCAAAGTGTTTTTGAAAAAAAAAAAAAATTTGAGTTTGATTGTGCCTATTATCATTGTGTTAGATAACAAAACCAAACTAATCCATTAATTAATAGACAACTGTAGGCTGATTTCTAGTTCATTCAATAGTCTCGTATGTACTATAAGTCAACTGAAGTGTATGCGTACGAGTTTCAAAAAGGAATCACTAACAATTTAGTTAACAAGCCTCTCATATTTCTCACTAACGAAGAAAACTGAAATAGGATTCAACTTGAAAATCGCCATTTGCTGATTATTATATTTTATTGTTATGTTCATTATTTTGTAATAAATATTTCAAAAGAAAAAATTATAGTAAAATAAAATTTCAAAAAGATAAAGGAATGAGCATAGTATCATTCAGAAGGAGAATTTTAAAATAAACATTTCCCTTCTTTTAAAATGACAGAATAATTTGTTCCAGACTTAAAAAATGCTATAGATTTTATCGATCTAATGTGCAGGAACAATCAGACATCATCAGGTAAAGTATACTAGGGGGTTGTTGGCATCTTCTAATTTTGTCTTAGGAAAAATGGCAAACAAGCATGATACCAGAGAGAAAGAAGTAGATGTAATGAAGTGCGTCTGAGCAACGAACAGCTGTTTCAAGCTATTTTAGATTAAAGGGTGAACACTCTTTCTCTTCATATTTCTTCAAGGGCACTATAATTGGCAATGATCAGACTGCAGCGTAGGTCTCCAAACTCTACATCAAAAATCGCATCACAAAGACACTGAGTTTTGTCTCTATGAACTCTAATTGCTGACTTTTACAAGTGTTCAAATAGCCTGTTCTTCACCAAGTGCTTAATTAAAATAGGTAAAATCAAGAAATTTGCAAGTTTCATATGGTGCTTAAAAAATCTGGATTTAATCCTTTTAAACTGAAAACGAACATCTAAAAACTAAACCTTAGATCACTAAATTAGACAGTACTATCAAAACAGGTGCACAGTATACCATCTTGAACTCTTAAAGTGCCTGTTTGTCACTATGAATTTAAGTTGAAAAGAATTGTCCCTATTACTCTGGTAACTTCCTCTGGATAACAATCCAGCTGATGTCGAAAAAACAATGCAATTATGGATTAATTTTCTCCTTCCATGTCTAAGCATAAGTTCCAACAATTTGGGGTTCTTGTTGTCACACTAATTACACTGCCGGTTGAATAAATAATGGAAGGAAAGCAAGTGCTACCACTTTAGTCTACATCATTTGTGCTGGTGTTATCTCTGGAAGAGACTTCATTAAGCTTATCTTCTGCATCTTTCCTCTTGGTTTTCTCAATTTTATATAATCTATGAGAAATTAGCAGTACCTAATATGCAATATATTAGCCATCTGGGCGTTCAATGTTTTATGTTTAAAAGCATTACATTTTTTCAGGATTTTTTTTTTAAATGCATAACAAAATTTTGAAATAAAAATTC
Organism: Trachelipus rathkii; assembly: GCA_015478945.1. Classification (NCBI taxonomy): domain Eukaryota; kingdom Metazoa; phylum Arthropoda; class Malacostraca; order Isopoda; family Trachelipodidae; genus Trachelipus; species Trachelipus rathkii. Next base: position 3,815 of record JABUQX010138496.1, read on the forward strand.
GTTGTTTTATATCTTGATAAATACTGGTAAGAAAACCGCTATGGTTTAAGCCATAAAAAGTAATAATAGAAGGTTCAAGGACAAAATACTTGAGAAGTTCAACCCTGAATTTTACCTCCGATTAATTCAAATTTAAAAAACACACAAAAATTAGATAGTAGTGTAATCAAATGAAAATATTACAGGTGCATGAAGAATATGAAGAATTGTAACGAGACAATAAAAAAAGAATCTTGATTATAGCGAAAAAATTTCATCGAAACATGATTTTCACTCTGAGGTTTAATCTATTCTGTCACTTATATGCTTTAAATCATAAATGAATATCATTGTAGCAGATATAATGTTGCCTTGGCTGCAAACATTTTCAACTCAGCGAGATTTTGAAAGCACTGAGGCCTCTTGAATTAAAAAAATGTGCCTTGTTCTGAAATTTCACGTGTCTGTATGGATGTTAAATCATTGAAAAAAATATTCAAGAAAAACGTCTCTGTAATGCCCCAGATCTCCTCTAATTATATCAGCAATTTTCACATTTGGGTGGGACTTCACTTACCCAACTGATAGTATTGAATCAAGCTCTCAGAGAAGTAACCACCAGGAGAGCCTGTTTCTGAGCTTGGTAAAGATGCTTCTACAGATCCTGAATGTCAACAAAGAAAGATTACAATCCTCACAAAAAACAAAACTAAGTAAATTCTTTCAACTGGAGAGGCAACTATCTTCTTGTTTTCGTGCTCGTGGTGTTTCAGAGTGCCAATACAGAAGATCTGATCCAGGGTATCCAAATCTTTTCTCCTGGCCATAAAATTATATTGGATTATCTTAAATTTCTTGATACCCCAAAGGGACATACGAATAAAGCTAAGTTTTATTTTGCGTTGTGTTGTTAAAGTTTTAACTTAAATGTGTAAATGGTTCCTTGGTCCTAAAATAAGTGGTCTATAACTGAGCAGACTCGACCCCTCTTCTCTGATCATGTCCTGATCTAAAAATATTCTCGAAACAGGTAAATCTTTCCAGATTGCTGGGGAACTTGATAAAATTAAAGTAATAAAAAAGATAAATAAGCTTCCATACATAGGGGGGGTGGGGGAGGGCGTTGTGAAAATTTTTGTGACATATTCATGTAGTTGTCTTCAAAGGCTCAAGGTCCACCTTAGATCGCGTAAATAGTTTTGTTTTC
>JABUQX010138496.1:10000-19368 GCA_015478945.1 Trachelipus rathkii
TAATAATATATATACTATATATATATATATATAGTATATATTATTATATTATGCACTTATACGACGACCCTTCAGTGGTCCCGCATAGCACTGCACCAAGAACCAGATGGGTTTAATGTGCAAGAAATAGGTATTTTGGGGATTGAAATCATTAGTGAGGAGGAGGTAATGGGTAGAGGTGAGAAAGTTGAAAAATTGTGAAATCTTTCAGGTATAAATGAAATTACTGGTGAAATGATCAAGAATGGAGGCGAGATGGTGATTTGGATTGGATTTGAAGTTGTGTAACAAAGCGTTGTGGAGGGTGTAGCGCGAGTTGGATTGGAAGGAGAGAAGTAATAGTAACCTTATATAAAGGGTAGGGGGATAAGGGGTAACTGCAGGGAAATTATAGGGAATTTAGTTTATTGAGTTGCTTGTAGGAAGTATATATGCCTGGTCTTCTGGTCTAAAGAGTGCATTTGAGTTCTCTGTATTTACTGAGAGTCTGAGTATAAGAACAATTAGAATAAGCAGAGAGGATTGTGGATCAATCTTTACATTGAAACAAATCATTTAGAAAAATGAGAGAGAAGAATAAACTGTAGTCACGGGTCATGAATGGTTTGGCAACAGCATTTCGGTAGGATACCTAGCGGATCAGGAAAGCTCTATGGCAGGTTTAGTGATATATGGTGTTGGTGTTAAGCTTCTGAATGGAATCAAAAGAAGAATAAATGGTGTCGAAAGTAATTGGTTTAATATTAAAGTGGAGGGCAGGGATGTATTAAGTCTCCTTGGTATTCAAACTCTTAGTTATATGAATAAGATGATTAAAATTGTCTGAGGTGGGGGGCGGGCAGGGGATGGTGTTACGAAATGACTGGAGAATGATATGAGAGTGGAGGATTGCCTTCCCTATTATATAGCAGATGATTTGGTTTGTGTAGCGATCTGGAAGAGTTTTAAGAGGATTGGTAAAGGAGATTTGTAGGGTGTGTAAAGGAGAGGTTTGAAAAGTAGAATGTAGATAAAGTATTGGTTGTGGAGGTGAGGACAGTCCTTTGGTGATGAAGTTATGCAGATAGTGATCAACTGCAGCAAGTGTTCTGAGTTTAAAATATTTAGGGATATATGTTTGGAGAATAAAAAAGGGGGGCGGGGAACGAACTAATTGTCAAGTGTAGTCATGAAGTTGTGATGGCAGAAGGTGGCTGGTGCAATTAAATTGTTGCTGGATCGTAAAGGGACTAATGTCTTGAGTGTGTTACGGCGTCTGACATGAGGGTATGCCTGTTACCTGTGTTAATGTTATGGTATGTAATACTATGGTCTGGGAATAAGTTGGTATAGATCTTATGGGAAGTACATATGTGTTCAAGATGGACAATCTTAGGGTGGTGTTTGGTGAGACAGAAGTTTGCATAAAATGGAGGAGAGAGTATTTAGCATGAGTTGCTGTGGTGTGAAAGATAGGGGTCAAAGGAGAGAATTAAATTAAAGTACATTGAAAGCATGGGTTTGGGTCATTTGGAAAGGAATTGGATGATAGTCAGTTAGTTAAGCCGATGTATAGTGGTGAGTGTGCTGGGAATCCACCAGTTGGGAGACCGAAGAGAAAGTGGATTGAGTCGAGTAAAGGAATCGCTTGAGGAAGAATAATGCGCGAGTTGGGACTGCAAGAAAGGTGGCATAATAGGAGTTGAATGACGTGGTTTTGTGCAGTGAGTTGGTGGCCCACTTGGGGCAAGAGATGAACCTTGCATTGACGAGATCCCTATAGAGGAGGGCCACTCTGGTGATGCTCGTGCGAAGCTCTAGGGTGGATTTTATGACTTTCTCATTTTTGATACGTACTTTTCTGTTTCCATTGCATGTTACGCACATTACCCCAGTCTTGGGGAGAGAAGGTGGTTGGTAATAATAACAATTCCTCTTGATTAATTATAATGATTTATTTAATATTAAAATCATTCATTGCTCCTTATATTTCACAACGCAATATTATGTAATTTTAATCTATAGCCTAGGTAAGTAATCTTCAAAACCATTGATTTGTAAAAATATTTTATACGCGAAAAGATGCGACAGACATTACAATTTCTAGTACTTAAAATTAAGCTCTTAAATTACTGATGCAGATAACAATCTTTCTACAGTTTTTGGTGCAATATTTCCTCACTTAATTGGCAAAATAATCAGCAGAAAATGACAATGACGATTGAGAAAAAAATATGCTGATTTAATCATGCCCACATATTCAATATATATATATAATATATATATATATTATAATATAAATATATATAATATATATATATAATAATTATAATAATATATATATAATATATATATAATATATATAGTATACGTATATATATTATATATAATATATATATATATATATTATATATACCGGTATACTATATTTATAATTAAGTATATATATATATAATATATATATAATATATTATTATAATAATATATATATAATATATATATATATTATATATATATATATATTATAACCGGATATATATATAATTATAAATATATATATATATCTATATATATATATATATAATCCCTGGATATATTTATATAAACTATATATATAATATATATATATACCGGTGTATATATATATATATATATATACATATATTAGTATATATATATATATATAAATAATATATATATATGATAATATATATTATATATATATCTTTATATATTATATGATATATATATTATATATAAATAATATATATATATATTATATATATAATTTATATATATTATTATATATATATATATATATCTATTTTATATATTGGTTATAATAATTATATATAATATATATATATATATAACTATAATAATATATTATTATATATATGATATTTTCAATATAGTAATTTACTATATATATATAATAATTATATATATATTATATATATATTATATATATAAATATATATATAATATATAATGTGGAGAGTAACGTATTCATGTGTACTAAATTAATGGCTAATTATGGATTACTTACTCTCCATATTAAACTAAGTTAAAATTAAAAATAGATTAGGAAAATATGGGAAAAGAAAGCTTAATACCTGAGAAAAGTTTCATGAAAACACCTCTTGGAAAGCAATTTGAAGTGTTGACACTCTATGAAGGAGACATATAAGCTTTATCCAACTGTCAGATTCATTGTGGGACATAAATATGGCGGCTTGTTTCGTTGGGTGTATGTTGGAATATGTTGAAGGTCACTTTGTGTAAGAATAATGTAATATAGGAAATAGGAGAAAGAAAAGGAAGTAAAATAGGTATATTTATTTACGGTATAGAGATGGGGATGAGGAGTTCAGGGGTTGTGGATTTTTTGTCTGTGGATTGTCGTCTTAGAGTCGGTAGTTTGAAAGAGAGTGAGTTGGAGTCAGCAATTTTTGAAAAGGGTGGAGTCAGAGTCAGTAATTTTGAAGAGGGTGGAGTCGGAGGTGGAGTCGGTAATTTTCAAGAGTGGAGTCGGCAGTCGGCAATTTTCAAAAGAGTGGAGTCGGAGTCGGCAATTTTCAAAAGGGTGGAGTCAGAGTCGGCAATTTTCAAAAGGGTGGAGTCCAGACTCTGTATTTTGAAGAGTCGGAGTTGGTAATTTTGAAGAGGGTGGAGTCGGAGTTGGAAATTTTTGAACTGACTCAACCCTGGAGATGATACAACACTACTATACTAACATCTATAATCATTTATACTTTTTTCATTATTTATTTACAAGGATAGCTTAATTTATGAATATATACACTATTAGAATAAGATACCTAATAGTTATCAGTATCTAATATTCTGAATTATATTAATTATATTTAAGAGAGAGTATAGATAAAGATGGTTAATACGGGTATTATTACACCAAAGAAACTAACCACAAAAATATATAGGTACTTTTGATTTTAAAAATCACAATCACAATAATGTTTATTTCTAGGAGGAATTAACATCACTGATTCGAGATAACTATTAGAATAGTTTTAATTATGCACATTTATAACTTAACATATGTATTTAATGACAATATGACTGAAGTCTAAGATTAACTGAAGATTAATGCCACATTAAGATCAAAATAGGAATGAGACAAATTTAAAACCCTAAAAAATAACAAAAGTTAGATTTAAGATTTGTAAAATATTTAAGCAATTTAACTTATTGTATTTTTTCAATTTATAGATTTTTAAACAAGAAGCCTTACCCTAGCGATAAGGACGTCGATGAGGGGCCCCTTTTTAGATTTTACTGGTTCATAATAAATTTCACTTGAGGTAAGTACTGTAATTATAAATGGGATATGGTGAGTATAATAATCTTTTATATTATTTTAATTTTATCTCTAAGTATAATTTTAACATTTCTATTCTTAATTTAAGAATGTGATCCTCTACCCTGTAATGAGTCTGATCACAATTTACAGGTGTTATAAGTATTCTTAGGTACTTCAAAGTGAATCAGAGACTTTGGTAAATAACCCTTGCTCTCAGATTTGTCATAAAGTTTTAAATTTTTAAATATAAATATACTAATATACTAAACATGTGGATGACCGAAACATATAAAAAAGGTTTTAGATAACCATAAAAAGCTTAGTTGAAAAATTAAAAAAAAAAAAAAATTACTGAAGCTACAATTAACCTTATTAATTACTAATGTACAATTTTATTCCTTTTTGTGGAATAATTTCCCATTATATCACTTTGGTAACCTTATATTTTATGACAAATCTGATTAATACTATAACTATGTCTCCACAATCATTCCCATACTTCCCCACTAAGCTTAAAACCACACCTTTAATTTCGACGGCAATCAAATAATGGCGGAGTTTAAACCCAGTAATCCGAGGAAGATACAGGGTGTTAGAATATTTGGAGAATTTCGTAAATTTATTTAACTAATACAAGTCTATGCTATTAGGCAAAGGAATTTCTTTTTACTAGCGAAATTCATATTTACAAACGTTATGTACAAATTTAGGAATGATTAAGGTTATACTAATTATGAGGTCTAGGTAAGGTTGACAAAGATGACATATTTTTAAAGCCAACTATTTCCTCTCTAATCATTTTCTCCCATTTCTGGTGTAACAACTTCTGTTGTTCCTCAGTAAATTCTCCCCAGCATATAGTATTCAAAGTCCACCGTATGCTAGTCCTTAAGTTATTCAATGTGTCAGGGTCAATAACAGATTCTACATACGAGATTTGAGAAGAAGGAGTAAGAGAAGGGGAATATTGAGAGACTGAGGATTTTTGATAGGAAGGAAGTGGATTTGAGTCAGAAAATTGAGAACCAGGATACTGAGAAGTCTGGTTTACAGAGTAGTTCATAGTAGGATAGTTGTAAGAGGAATGTTGTGCAACTGGAACATATTTTTCATTTTGTATCTGCCCAGTCTGCGTACATTGGTTATCATTGTAGTTAGTTTTACCATAATAAGTAGTTCGAGTCAAAGAGGTTTGAGTCATCTGGTAACTACTAGGGTGTGAATAAGATGTGGATGGTTGTAAGTACTCATGTAATATTTCATCCGTGGATTGAGTTTGTGATGATGTTAACAGGGGTTGAAATTCCCTTGTAGCAGTGGTTCTAGGGGGTATTGTTTTTTTAGAATATGGAGTGCTTCTGGTTGTTATCTGTGTAAGGCCAAACGTGGGATGGTATTTATCCATCAGTTTCAATAGGAATTGACGACACGGATGTAGTCCATCATAAAGCAAGGGTGAATTCATTGTCAACGTCTCTTTATTATAATATTTACTATGTGGAGTTTTCATATTAATATTTTGACTACCAATGCCATGATGAAAGTCTAAGATAGAATTTCCATCTATTAGTTTTTTATTCGGCCAGTTATAAACAGGACTATTTAGAGCCTGAAATTTGTCATACATGACAATAGCATGATCCCTCATTTTTTCAGGAGAAATTGTGGGATCCTCATTACAGTACTTTTTGTAATTCTCCCCCCAATCACGGGAAATACGTCTTACGTTTAAAGTGTAAAGATCTTGCATTGGGGGTATAATGAGGTATATAGCCACTTTTGGATTTATTTTCTCAGCACATTCCGTAATTTTAGTCATTATTTCAACAATTGTTTTCAAATCTGTACCACCACCTTCTACAGGCTCAAAGATGTGAGTACTTATGGAGTCATGGTTGGAGATGGCTCTTTTATTCCAACCCATTGTTGTGAGAGACCATATAATTATGATCTGTGTGTCCTTAGTCATTAGAGATTCTATTCTATTTTGACAGGCAGAAATATGACGACCTGCACAAAAATCTGTTTTTACATCGAGATTGTATTTTTTCTTTAAATACTTTTTATCATTTCTAAATACAGCTACTTCATTAGATCCTACCACTAATAAAGTAGACATTTTACAAGGAAGGATAGGATAGGTAATGTATAGAGAGAAACAACGAATATTATCTCCTGTAAAATACATTAATTTGGATTAGAAAATGCCATTTCTAGGTTTGTCAAAATTTAATTTAATAGATTATAATTATTAAGATTAAGAATATACCATTTTATATAGAATTTTCATTAATGCATATTCAATTACAGAATATAAATGGTTAATAGACCATGCTATAAAATAATACCTTTCAACCTTACAACCTTAAGACTGATAAATTCTTTATGATACCTCATAGTTGTTTTGACCTGTTTGTGATTTTTTTTAAATTAAGAATATTACCATAGCTAATCTTATGATATGAATATAATAACCACAAATCCCCTTTATCCACTATGTGAGTACATTATCGGATAATGGTGATGTGATCGATGAATGGTAATATGTAATATAATAATAAAATGAATGAAAATTGTAATATATTACAATTTTTGAACCTTAGATTTTTTACAATATCAAATGATGTCCTCTGGCGTTCAGAATATCCTCTGATGATTTGGGATGCTTGTTTCTTAACCCTCGCGACTATTAGATTGCCTCTGCAGACCAGTAGCTCCATTAGGAGGCATTAAGACATTAGAATATAGAGACAGTAAGAAGCCACATGGGCCTGTCGAGACTGTCCCAGTCAACCCACTAACCAAACATGCTCATGCAAATCCACAAAGCACCCTAGGGCTTGTCAAATTACTGTAACTAAAAATCTACCAATTTGGCTTAGTCAAAAATGATATATATATATATATATATATATATATATATATATATATATGATACCCAAACCATCCACATGCATTAATAACTAAGTTATGGTCACACATGCAGTCTAACATTAATAACTACTGTAACTAAAAAACCGCCAATTTGGCTTTGTCTAAAATATATTATATGATACCCAACCCATCCATATATATATCAACCCTTTTTTTAAATGTTTGTCAAGTCACACTCCAACAGCCTCCTGCGGCAGACCATTCAAACTTAAGACAACCCTATTACTGAATGCATGCTTTCTTATATCAAGATGGCATGCTTTCTTCTTAATTTTCTTATTATGCCCCCTGGTCACCTGTCCATGCTCTACTATGAAAAATTTATTGGTCTCTGTATTATCAATAGATGTAAATATTTTGTAGACTTGTATCATGTCTCCTCTGAGAAATCGCCTTTCTACAGAAAACATTCCTAACTCCTTCAGCCTCTCCTCATAGCTCTTACCCTCAAACCCAGAAATCATCCTTGTTGCCTCTATGTTGCACTCTCTCTAGCATATCTAAGTCTTTCTTTAAATAAGGGGCCCAAACTTGTGCACAATACTCTATTACTGGCCTAACATAGCTATTATACAGTTTACTTATAACTTCTTGCTCTTGTAAACAACATTGCGATTTATTATGCCCAGCATCTTATTAGCTTTATTTCTAGCTTCCAAACACTGATTAGCTACTTTCAAATTACTGCTTCTAATCACACCTAAATCTTTTTCTTGGTCCACAGACTCAAGCCAATCCCCATTCATATCGTAGTTAAAACTTTTATTTGAGTAACCTAGGTGAAGAACCTTACACTTTTTACTATTAAAATTCATTTGCCACTTATCTGCCCACTGTAATCTGTCATGGATTCATGTTTGAATAATGATAGATTGTTTGCATTTTTAACTGTGGTGGCCACTTTGCATCACCCTGCCTGCAAACTTAGAAACCTTGCATTTAAGTCCTGGTCTAAATCATTTATATATATGAGAACAATAGTGGCCCCAGCACTGAACCTGTGGGAGATACCACTCTTCACTATTTCCCATGATGATTTATTGCCATTTAGTTGTACACACTGTTTTCTATTTCGCAACCACTCTTTAATCCAACCATATACCACTCCATATATAATACATTGAAATAACTTCTTCATCAGCCTTTTGTGGGGAACCTTATCAAAAGCTTTATTAAAGTCTAAAATTATAATATCAAACTGGATCTCCTCTGTCAATGCAGTCAGTAATATTCCATAATTCTAAAAAGGTTTGTCTGACATGACCTACCCTTTCTGAACTGTGCTGGGAGTCATACAATACCTTGTTATCTTCTAAATATTTCTCTATATGACCTTTCATTACTTTTCAGAACCTTTACCACCAGAGATGTTAAGCTAACTGGCCTATAATTTCCCAAATCTTCCTTACTACCTTTCTTATAAATAGGCACAACATATGCTGTTTTTAATCATCTGGTACCTCACCAAATGTTATAGATCGCTTAAAAAATCAAATACAAAGTGCCTTTGCAATGCTGGGTACTACCCTCTTTCAGAATTCTACCATATATACATCAGGACCTGCAGCTTTTACTTGGATCAATGTTCTAAAAAATAAACGTTTAATATCTTTTACATCAAATTCTGTAAGTATTTGTTACATGCATACAAAGAACTATTAGTCTCCAAACTATTATCCTAATCTTTCCTCAGTAAACACTGAAGCAAAATAAGCATTGAAATGTTGACCAACTCCTTATCTGAACTCACTAAATTTTCATCAATTTTAATTGGACCAATTGTTCTATTCTCACTGTTAAATTTATAAGAAGCTAAAAAAAACCTTTCAGGTTCTTATTACTATTCCTTGCTAAATTAATTTCTGCCTCTCTCTTTACTTTCTTATTGACTGGTTAAGTTCATTTTCTATTTTTCCTATAATTTTCTAAATCATCTTCCTTATTACTACCCTTTAATATTTTAAAACATCTACGCTTTTCATTAATTTTCTCTCTTCTCTCTATTGGATTGTAGTGGTAGTGGCCATTGGGTGAGGGTGTGTTTATTTTTGCTCTCCCATTTCACTACTATAATTTGTGTATTTTTAAAAGTTAATGATAAACAAATTAGTTTTGTGTATCTAACTACACTACT
>JABUQX010138497.1:0-17500 GCA_015478945.1 Trachelipus rathkii
TAGAGATAGTGATGTTAATAATAGTAGATGTTTAGGAGATCAAGGTAAGTTAAGGTTCAAGAAATAAAAATTGCTTAAACTAGTAGTCATAGTTGATAGGTTCTGTATTTTTTTTTTAATTTTTGGTGAAAACTAATTAGTTTATTATATATTCTTCTTAGGGTATTAATGAAAAGTTAATATAAAGTGTAAAGAATCCACGGCTTTTGAGTATAGCCTTATAAGTAATTTAATTAAATATTTAAGTAATAGATATATAAAAATGAATAATCTAGGTAATAACTCCTTCGAGTGTATATGAAGTACTTCAAAGTTCAACTGAAAGTAACTGAGAAAAGAGAGAGAGAGAGAGAGAGTGAATGGAACTTAATCTTAAGTTACTGGGAAAGGGTTATTATTTTTGGCCATATTTGATGCACTTTCGTAGTATAATAAATTGAACCATACAGTATTGCATCAATGAATATCAAGGTAATTATTAAGTCAGTTTTCTTCATTTAGATAGGGGTCTAGCTTATTTAATCACTACCATTCACAACTTCCTACCACACTCTGCTTCATCCGTTCCCTTTTCATCCAATATATGGCCTAAATATTTAAACTCTGATATATACTTGTTTCAATTGCTAACCATCCAACATAATTTCACACCTCAGACTCTCCTCACACACTGCCATTACCTTCCTTACTCTTATCTACATATATTTTCATACCTACTCTCTTCCATTCTCCATCAATCAAACATCTTCCCTATCACCTCTACCTATAATTCTTTCATCACTCCATCCACATACAAATTAAATATCCAAGGGGATAGCATATCCCTGCCTCACTTCACTATTAATATTAAACCATTCACCTTCAACTCCATTTTTCTTACACATTTCACTATGGACATACATACTTTTGATTTAATTCAGAAGCCTACCAACAACACACATCATAGATGAAGACAGAGTTCCAGAGAAGAGAGGTGGCATGAAAGGAGGCACCCCACAAAGAACAAGCATGGGATTCCTAATATTTACACAGAATTCATCAGAAAGCAGGACACCCCTTGTGCTACGAGAGAGATACCATGGTGGTGGAAGGCGAGAGGTCAACTCTCTCGAGCATTTGCCGTTGTAGTACCTACAGTAAAGTATATTTAAATCCCGTATAAATAGGACAAGTAATGAACAAACTTGCTACCAGTACTTACCTGAGCTGGTTGTGGTATGATTGTAGCAAACTCATTATCGAGTTTCTGATATTTGGGATAAAGTCGAATTTGGTCTGAGTTGGCGGGAATGTTGTAAGCACCGAGGGTCAGATACGAGTCTTTCCACCACAGGAGACCACCTGTCACCACCAGATCCTCCTCTTGGTTTTCGTTCCCGAAGAGACGCCATTTTCGCTTCTTTAGGGAGTAATGTGCCACTCCGTTCCGACCGGCCACTCCTATATATTCTCCATCGTCGTCTATACAAGTATACTAATACCGAAAAACAAAATTACATTAAAAACAGAAACATTACATTAAAAAAAATTACATCAAAATCACAGAAATGTTGTGAAAGAATTTAGAAAATAATTTATTAAAAGTGTTTCGACCAATTAATCAAACACTTCTAAGCAGTTTACAAAAATAACAGTTTGTATACTTAAAGAAAATTTAATAGCATATAGGTTGAAAGATCATACAAACCTAACACAAACTTTACACACAAATAAACTGTTAAACTATTAACAAAGTTCCACACTTTAACAGGCTGTAAAGCAATAACTAACATGAGTATTGCAAAGTACGATAACTTATATCTACTATTTTATACAAGCATATACTTACTAAATATTAACGTTATATACTTTAACAGCTTAGACTAATAATACGAATAATCATTTTAAATACTAAAATATTTATATACATCAAATAACATTGTAATTATACTTAAATTCATTCATTGTGAAAATCATACATCAATCTCAACATATACAAAATGTATATCCACATCTAAACAAAACGCAACAATTATTTTTGCGCCAAAAGACTTCGGGTAAAGGGCCGATAAACCATCTTACACGGAAAAGAAAAACTAGGTAAGAAGTATCAAGAAAACATTTAGACATAGCACACTCAACAACACTAACTTCAAGAAAGGCCCAGCCTACCTCGGCCATTTCTTATCACCTACTTAAGTAAGCGTGGTTAACAACTAACAAGTTCCCACGACGTCTATCTAACGACAAGTACGAGATAAGCAAACTTTTACATACAAACGTAACCTGTTCATACTTTTTCCAAGCATAACTCTAACATATAACGTGAATCTTACATTGACACAGTACATTTAGCAAAAATGTATCAACCCTTACCTAATTATCATATCAGACCAACGAATACATGCTAACGTAAAAAGTTTTTTACCATTACAATAGTAATATTAACAATAAATTTATCATAACCTAATCCAACTTTAGATTTATCTCTTTTTAGACTCCTCCCCCTTTCAGAAAATAACCACTCTAAACATGAAAATGATTTAATGCTAAAACCATTTGCATAAAGTGATCCAATACTTATTATATTTACCCTTTGACAGGAATATGAGCAATGTAACAGTCGCCATTTGGTTTACAATTTATAATATTAAATGACATCATGTTGGGAATAATACGAAACTCCTCGTGTAAGATATTCAAACAACAAGCGTAGAGATGAGGGAGATGTATCGTATCGTATCACCTTTGCGAAAACTATCCTACTCGAAGAAAAAGTGTAATAAACAACCCTTAAATGAAATGAGATTCTTTCTTTAAACCCATCAAGAGAAAGTAAACAAGAATAACGACGTACGAATGAACCATATCAGTCAAAAGGGTATATATGTCTCGTTAGACAACAACAACACCAACAACAATAAAATTTAAAAATTGTAGTTCTTTATATACTTAACCAACGAGTTATGATCTAAGCTAGACGAGAGTTCACTATAAGTAAGTAACATAGGCACATATGACCTAAGAAATAATGTTACAATCGACGATCTATCACAATCTTAAGCACGAATAAACTGTTACGCATTAACAAAGGTCCACGACGTTAATCATCCTTGTAAATGTTATTACGTAAAAACTGCATATAATCAGTAACCTACAACACATCAGACTTTTGTCAAATCGATATCGTCGTATGCATATTGAATACGTGTTATATTAAGCGATTGCACATATGATGATTTAAGCCTAGAATTTGTGATCATTGAACCTTGTTTAAATTATATACAACCAACGAGATAACTGTAAACATTGAGAACAAAGTTTTATCAAACATAATCATGCAAACAATTAGGTTCTTAAATATATCTGAGACACTCGCGAGATAATGCTAACGTAACAGATACGTTTTGTTTCACATTTACACGAAAGCAGACATAAGCGAGTACCTAAACGTATTAGAATATAAGTACAACGACAAACGCACACACCATACCGAACGAAAGAAACCACTACATAACAAACTGTCTCGCCCTTAACAAACAGTAAAGTACATTTAACACTTCGTTCCAAAACGGATCCTATTTCACACTTTTCATGCATATCTTTCGAACATATCAATAGTTGAATTTTACATAACGATCATAGGATATTAACAAAATTTAGCATAATTCTATATCATCATACTGACAAAGAAATATAATGCTGACGTAACAACTGTTTTACATCAACTTCGTAACATTTAACAAAAAATTCATCATACCCTCGTCTAAATATCAAATCCCCAAGCGAGTAATCGCGAATATAACAAAGTTTAAACAAACAGATAACAAAAAATAACATTTTATCCGTAGACAATAACAATAAAAATATTTCTTTGAGTAAACTTCAACAGTAAAAGCGTAATATTTACTGAATTTTAAAAGCAGTCAAATCGAGTTAAAGATGTCGAGTAAATCGAACCCACCCATTCCCGAAGTCCCTACCCCGTCCCACCCGCCGTGATCTACTTGACTATGATTCAAGTCATATTTTAAGTAACATTTTGGATCTAAACATAACATGAAAAATAAGTTCTTTTATATTTAACAAAACAGGCGAATATATCTTAACCAACAAAGTTTTAGCAGCAACGATTAAAGCAGTATCTATAATCATAACCGCGTTACTAGGATATATATGCAAATGCATAACCCTAACATACGCGGTCTCGCGTATGAAATAATCATGCCTAAGATTCTGATAAAAATTCCTACTGATCAAAGGTAAAGTAGCTAACAGGTCATTACATTACTCGATATGTGTGCCCACTTTCGAGCATATTTAGCTAAATTGCAGTAAAGCCGTATATCTAACAAAATCCCTAACAAATGTGACAAGATCTATCAAAATGCCACGCATGTTGAACTGTGAATTGACAGCTAGCTTCATCAAAGTTCAACTCGTGTTTCGAAGTGATAAGCGATATTTTAAACCTAATTGATATACGAGACATTGAAGCAAAAGTCTCTAGGGCAAACCTATACATTAATTCAACAAAAGACTAACCTTGATGGGCTCACGTTTATAACACATCACATGCGTCAGTTAACTACAGGGTGAATGAGCTTTCCCTTACTCTCCTATTTATAAATGTCCAGTGTTATTTCCATCAAATTTTGTGTAGGTAAATTATCCATCAAGACGTACTTACTTACGAAGTATAACAGTTTCGATTAACCAAGAGTATCTAATGCAACACATTACCTTCCGAGAGAAACCCAGGGGGATGCGCCCTTGAAAGGGTTGAATCCTGCGAGGGGATCACCCCGAAGGGGTGTAAGCGGGCTTTGGTCCTCAGCCCCGAAGGTGCTGAGGCCTTACACCTCCCTACTAGACACTAGCGGGTGGCGGGGTAAGGGACTGCAGGGATGGGTGGTTTGATTTACTGATTTTACTGATTTACTGAATTTAAAATTCAGTAAAATTCATTACCGCTTTTGTAATTTATGTTGTAATCAAACTAAAGAACTTATTTTATGTTATGTTAGGATGAAATTTTGTTATTTTTTTGTTTTTTTGTTAAAACTTTGTGTATTGTTCGGATTAATGGTCGCTGGGGATTATGATAAATATTTGACGAGTTATGATGAATTTTTTGTTAAAATGTTACGAAGTGATGTAAAAACATTTGGTTACGTGTCAGCAATATACTTCTTTGTCAGTATGATGATTAGTCAGGTTTTGCTAAACCTTTTGTACAATATTCATGACTGTTAATGGTAAAATAACTTGTATTTCGGATTATCATAAAAGTTGTCGAGATAGGTCACGTTTGGACGAAGTTGTTATGTCTTTGAGCTGTTGTTATGGGCGGAAGTTAGGTGTTAATGTTTAGGTTAGTTTCGTACGTATGGGTGGTGTTTTGGGTTTGTCGTTGTACATTATTATAACAATTGTCTTAGTTCAGGTTATGTTTTGGGTTTATAATGTAGAACGTTCTGTTACGTTAGCTTATAAGCTCGAGTGGTTAGTATATAAAGAACTATTTTATGTTTATGTTTGAATAAAACTTTGCTATGTTTACGGTTATTCGTTGGATCAGTATGATATTAAGACAAGGTTATGATAATTTCTTGTTAAATGATTACTGTGTCATATGTAAAGATTAACGGTTATATCTAGAGATCTATGTTTGGAAAAAGTATGGCAATAGTTACGTTTTCGTGGTATGCAGTGTTAGTTACTTTAAAGGTGTTAAATGTGGACCTTTGTTAATGCTAACTGTTTATTCGTGCTTAAGTTGTGATAGATTCGTCGCTGTACATTATTTTCTTAGTCAATGCTATGTTAGTAGCTTTATTAATGTGAAACCTTGTTATGTTAGCATATATCTCCCGTTGGTTAGTTATAAAGAACTCATTTGTGCTGATGTTATGTTTTGTGTTGTTGGTTGCTAACGAAGAATATATACCGCTTTTGAAACTGATATGCCGTTCGTACGTCCGTATTCTTGTTTATCTTTCCTTCTGATGGGTTTAAAGAAAGAATCTCATTAAATTTAAGGGTTGTCTTATACACATTTCTACAGTAGGAATTGTTTTTGCAAATGGTGATATCGATGACATCTCCCTCCATTCTCTACGCTGTTTGTGATATCTTGGGCACGAGTAGTTCGTTGTTTTCCCACGATTGGTGTCCATTTATATTTAGATTGTTAACCGAGATGGTGCACTGTGCTACATTGGCCATAGTCCCCCTGTCAGAGGGTCAAATATAATATAAGTATGGCATCACTTTATGCAAAAGTGGTTATAGCATAAGAAGTCATTTTCATTGTTTAGAGTGTGTTATTGTTCTGAAATGGGGGAAGAGGAGTCTAAATAAAGAAGATAATGTTATTTTGGTATAAGGTTAATGATAAATTTTTGTTAGATATTATTAATATGCTTGGGTAAAAAACTTTGTTACGTGCATATATTCGTTGGTCTGTATGAAAGAGACGTGGTTATGATACATTTTTGATAAATGTTACTGGGTCAATGTTTTATTCTCAGTTAATATGTTAGAGATATGCTTGGAAATAAGTATGAACAGTTACGTTGTTGGTATGTAACGGTGTAGTTCTGTTACTGGTGGTGAAGTGTGGAACGGTTTTGTTAATTGGTTAACTATTTATAGGGCGTGTCGAGCATGTGTTATGGTTTTGTCGTGTATTCATGTATTTTCCTAGGTTCATTGGATGCTATGTTAGCTTTTATGGTAATTGTGGATAGAGTATTGTTATGGTGTTAGCAATATATGCACTTGATTAGTAAATTAGGATTAAACTCAAATGTTGTGAATAAATTTTAGTTAAAATTTCTGTGTCAGTGTAAAGATTCAACGTTTAAGATGTACGAGAGATGTCTTGAAAAAAGTACGAGGAAGAATTAAGGTTACGCTTTGCATACCATGTTCGTTGCTTTACATGTGTTAAGTGTGAACTTTTTGTTAAATCGTGAACATTTAATTTGTGTGTAAGTTGTGTTTGGTTTGTCTTTTGCATTATTTTATTAGTTCATGTTATCGTTATGTAAGTTTGTATTGATGTGAAACTTATTATAGTGTAGGAGTTAGTAATTCGTTGTCAGTATGATTAACCAATGTTGTGATAGATTTTTGTTAAATGTTACTGGGTTAGTGTAAGATTAACGTTATATGTTAGAGTTATGCACTTGAAAAAGAAAGATTAGGTTACGTTTTGCATACCATGTTTAGTTGCTTACTGGTGTTAAGGTGGGAATTTGGTTAATGTTAACAGTTTATTCGTGTTTAAGAATGTGATAGGTTGTCATTTGTACATTGTATTTTCTTAGTTCATGGTATGCTAATATGTTATGCTTTATTGATGTGAAACTTGTGTTACGTTTAGCATACTTTCGCTGCCTGTATGATATATTAATCCAATTGTGAAAATTTAGTTGAAATAATTACATGTTTAGTGGTAAATTAGACATCGTTATGTTAAGATATGCTTGACAAAGGTAAGAAGTAGGTTACGTATTTGCATGCTATGGTTAGTTACGTACTGGTGTTTAGAGGTGCGGTACTTTGTTAATTGACTGCTTATTCCTGCTTAAACGATGTGTAGGTTTGTGTGTTGTTACATTATTTTCTAGTTCAAGTTGATGCTGATGTTAGCTGTTATTAAGTGAAACTTTGTACGTAGAGTATACGTCATGTGGTCTGTAGGATAATTACACACGGTTATATGGTGATTTTTGTTAAATATTACAGTCTTAATGTAAAGATAACATGCGAATATGTTAGAAAAGGTAAGTAGGTACGTCCTTTTGTATGCTATATTCGTTACTTTACCTGTTGTAAGTGTGGAATTTGTTAAACCGTTAACAGTTTATTCCTGTTTAAGATGTTGCTAAGTTTGTCGTTGTGGGTTATATTTATAGTTCAGATGATAACTAAGTAAAGGCTTTATTGAAGTGTAAA
Source organism: Trachelipus rathkii (assembly GCA_015478945.1). Taxonomy (NCBI): domain Eukaryota; kingdom Metazoa; phylum Arthropoda; class Malacostraca; order Isopoda; family Trachelipodidae; genus Trachelipus; species Trachelipus rathkii. Next base: position 7,945 of record JABUQX010138497.1, read on the forward strand.
CTTTATTAAGTTAGAGTATATTTGTTGAAGTCTGATGTCTTGTATAAGGAAGAACTTCATTTTATGTTATGTTTTATCCAAAATGATACTCGCAAAATATGATTTGAATTCAATAGATCAATAGATCAGTAGATCAAGGATGGACAGAGGGGTTAGCCGGATGCTGGCTGGATGGTGGTTTGATTTACTGATTTACTGATGTTAGGGTATGTAAAAACGTTACAATTTTAGTAAAAATTTGAACCTTAATTCAATAGATAAATAAGATCACAGATGTCATGAGGGAGGTTGGCATAGTGGTTTGGATTTATGTGATTTCTGCTTAGGGTATGTAATCAACGTTACAATTTTAGTAAAAAGTTGACCTTAATCAATAGATCAATAGATCAATGATGGTCAGGAGGGAGGTTGGATGTGGGCTTTGATTTTAGTGATTTGACTGCTTTATGGGTATGTATAAAACTTATAATTTGTAGTTATAGCATAAAAGGTGTAAGAAATTTTATGTTATTTATGTTATTTATTTATTTTTTTTTTCTTGACGTTCTGAAAACTATTTTCGAGAATCTACAGACCCAATAAAATATATAAGGACACCAACATTGTGTCATTACACAAATATTTAATAACTCGGCACCGCACCGGCTCTAGCACCGGTGCTGGAGCCAACTCCTTATTCCAATATACTTCTTTCTAGAAATTAACTCTGAAATTATTGATTTTCCTTCCGAGGTATGAATTCAATTATTTTTTTTATGGGGTGGGTCCCCCCCTTACGGGGGGACGCACGGGGACGTAACTTCGTAACACAAGAGGTTACTCATCACTAACCATCCCTCCAAATTTTATCACGATACGATAACTCTATCTTATATAGATATATGTCGGAGCCACAGAGGCGTCGGTCGGGCGGTGCGGACTCGGTCCAGTGCAGTGCAGTGCGGAACTCGGAGTCGCTGAAGCTGGCGCAGAAGGGCTTTAAAACAACTCAGAATGATCCCACTTCGGGACATTTTTCTGCGACGAATAATAATAAAATAAGTGTTGTTTGGCGCGCGGCGGGGCGTCTCGCCGCTGACGTAATCTCGTCTGCGACGAGACTACGTCATCACGCTTCGAACCTAACGCTATTTAGGCCTAATGTCGATCGCTCAGATCCCACCACAAGGCGTAAGCGCAATATCCGTATCCACCCTCGGGGGTGACCACAACGCCTCTATTACATCCCTACAGACTTGAAAATTTACACGGATTTCCGGTGCTGTTCCCATACAATAGCTTTTATATTCCAAGTTTCAGACCTATAGCTCTATTTCCTTCATATCGAAAATGCGGTAGATCCCGTGTTCGGTACTATCTAATATATATAAATATATATATATTATTATAATATATTATTATTATTATATATTATAGTATATATATATTATTATATATTATATATTAATATAGTATATAGTATATATTTATATATTGATATATATATAATATTTCGGTATTCAATTCCTAATTTGATTTTTTTAATGTTTTCATATGGACAGCGGCAAACCGGAAGACGATAGACAAAAACCAATATAATTTTTGAATTCAGCGCAACAAAAATACATAAGAATGTAAAGTCAATTGTATTTATGCCGCAAATAGTTTTTTTGTTGTGCTGTGGAAATTACTTATAGAAAGAATAGTAAATTGGCGGAGCCTGGAGCAGCACCTTTTTTTTTTGTCCAGCTCCGGTTCCGACTCGATTCCCCGAAATAAATCGGCTCCGGCTCCTGATCCACTCTTAAAGAAAATTCCTCTCCGGTTCACCCAAAACCTTGCGGCTCCACGGCTCTGGCTCTAGATTTCTGCTCCGCAGCCCGCCTCTGATATATATATATATAGTATAATAATATATATTATATATATAGTATTATAATATTATATATATTATATATATAATATATATATATATATATTATATATTTATATATATATATATATATATATTATATACTATAATATATTATATAATATAATATTATATATATATATATATATATATATATATATATATATATATATAGCAGATTCGGCGTCACCTCCTCTACTCGGGTTAGGCTTATCGTATCGCCCTAAAATTTAGGGGCGCGCTATGTAGTGGCGTAACCTCGTCGTAGACGAAGTTACGTATCCGTGTGCCCCTCCCCCCGGAGGGGGGGATGCCCCCTAAAAATAGAAAATGACCGAAGAAGGTTGAAATTTGGAGAAATGATTTGGAGCCGGGGCCGGAGTAGGATTCGGATCCGGATTTGGATTCGGTGCCGGCACCGGTGCTGGCTCCGGTGCGGTGCCGAGTTAGTAAATATTTGTATAATAATACAGTTTTGGTGTCCTTATATATGTTATCGAACCCGTAGATCTAGAATATGAGGGTTATAAGTTTGTAAGGGGTGTCTGGGGACCTATAAGAGGGGGTCCCCAGTAGAAATGAACGGAATACATAAGAGAACTGGAGAAAGGAAGTCAGAGAAGGAAGGATCGGAACGAAGGATCTGAGTAGAGAAGTCGGATAACAAGGCACCGTGCTGGCCGGTGTGGGGCTGAATAAAAATATTCGTTAGTCCATTATTGGTATCAAATATATTTAAAGGTTCGAACTCGAATATGAGGGTTGTAGGTTCATAAAAGGTGTCTGGGGATCACCCGGAGGGGAGTCTCCTGAAGAAATGCACGGAGCGCAAAAAATAAGAAGATGGAGGAAGTAAGAAGGAAAAAGGAGGAAGGATGGAGGAAAGAGTCTAAGAAGGAGACAGAGTTGATACCGGCACCGGTGCAGGAGCTGGTGCGGTGGTGAGTTAGTAAATATTCGTTCAGCCTCAGACTGACATTTCTATTTCAAAATCTCGTTTTCCTTTTTATAAACGTCAATTATGTATATTTGTTTGCTATTTTTATTTTATAAGTTCATTTAACTAATTTATTCTTCGTGTTTAAGTTTGTTTCAATTCCAATTTTTTTATTATTTTTCAAATTTTTTTTTTTTTTATTTATTTTTAATTTATTTTTGTTTTATTTGCTTAAAACATTTTGTTTTTACTAATTTTATGCTTTCATGTTTAAACGTAAAAAATTTGCGTTTACACCCTAGAAAGAAATGAAAATTCAGTAAATCAGTAAATCAATACCGACCCCACCCTCCCCACCCCACCCCTACCTCTCCATTACCCACCCTCATCTATTGATCTATGAGCTCATAGTCAGTATTGTTGTGATAGACAACACAAAACCTTTTTATTTTTTTTATTTTTTATAAAGTAAACAAAATTTGCATTCTGTACTTACAATAAAGACGTAATCACCAAATCGCAGTAAATCAAACCACCCAGCGCTACCCTCCCGCCTTGATCTATTGATTCGATTCAAGTCATATTTTTTTATACACATAACACAAGAACGGTTTATTCTTTTTATGGTTATAGACGAAAAATAAGTAGCTTTTTGACGTACCCAAAGCAGGAAAATCAGTAAAGATCAAAAACCATGCCGTACCTCCCCACCCATGCCATGATCTATTGATTCTATTGATTCAAAGTCCATATTTTTAATCAACGATAACACAAATATTTACTTTTTTATGTTTATAACGTAAAAAATTTGCATTTTTACATACCCTAAAATAGTAAATCAGTAAATCAAACAACCCACCACTCCTCTCCTCCCCTCTTTCCCCTCTTCCCCTCCTCCCCTCCTCCCACCATCATATGATATATTTTTTCAAGTCACATTTCGAATATCATTTTGGATAAACATAACATAAAATCAAGTTCTTTATACACTGACCAACGAATATATGTAAACGTAACATAGTTTTCACATTAATAAAGCTAACATAGCTTAACCTGAACTAACAATATAATGTACAACGACAAACCTAACACACCTTACACACGAATAAACTACTGACATTAACAAAGTTCCATGCTTATATTCGTTGGTTAGTATATAAAGAACTTATTTTCATGCTATGTTTATCCGAAATAATACTCGAAATGTGACATGAATCAATAGATCAATAAATTAATATATTCACTGGTTGGTATATAAAGAACTTGTTTTCATGCTATGTTTATCCGAAATGATACTCGAAATGTGACATGAATCAATAAATCAATAGATCAATAAATCATGATTTACTGATTTACTGCTTTATTATCAGTAAACTACTACACTTTATTATGATATTCTATTCTAATAACTTATTTTTATGTTATATTTGGATAAACTTTGTTATGTTAGTTAGGTAAGGTTATGATAAATTTTTGTTAAATATTACTATGTTAATTAAAAAACTTTGTTGCGCTAACATATTTTCGTTGGTCTGTATGATAATTAGAGAAGGTATGATAAATTTTTGTTAAATTATTACCAAATGTTAATGTACCTGTATCATTGAAATGTTAGTAGATATGCTTGACAAAATGTGAATAGGTTACGTTTTTGTATGCTATGTTAGTTACTTTACTGTTGTTAAGTATGGAACTTTGTTGATATGTTAGCAGTTTATTCTGCTTAAGGTGTGAGGTTTGTCGTTTGTGCAATTATGTTCTTCAGGTTTCAGGTATCGCTATGTTAGCCTTTTTAATGCGAAATGATTTGTTACGATTAGCATATATTCGTTGTCAGTGTATTAAAGAAACTTGATTTATGTTATTTTATCCAAAATGATACTCGAAATGTGACTTGAACAATAGATCATAGGTGGTGGGGAGGAGGGGAGGAGGGGATGAGGGTAGGGGTAGGGTGGTTTGAATTTACTGATTTACTCTGATTTCTGCTTTAGGGTATGGTAAAAATGGCAAATTTTTTACGTATGAAACATAAAGGAATAAAAGTTTTGCGTGATTTATAAAAATATCGATCTTGAATCTAGATCAATGATCATAGATCATGGAAGGGTGGGGAGGGTAGGGATGGGTGTTTTGATTTAACGGATTTACTGCTTTAGGGTAATGTATAAAAATGACTCCTTTTACGTTAAGAAACATAAAAAGAAAAAGAGAGTTTTGTGTTGATTGTATTCAATATGACTTGAATCAATTAGATCAATAGATCAAGTAGAGTCAAGATCACGGATGGGGTGGGAGGGTAGGATGAGTGGTATTGATTTACTGATTTACTGCTTTAGGGTATGTAAAATGCAAATTTTTACGTTATAACAAAAAGAATAAATTTTGTGTTATGCTATATGCAAAATATGACGTGTAATCAAAAGAGTCAATAGATCACGCATATGGTGGCGGAGGGTAGGGTTGGCGTTGGTGATTTACTGATTACATGCTTTAGGTATGCAAAAAAGAGCTAAAATTTTAAAACGTTATAAACATGTAAAAGAATAAAAATGTTTCGCTATGTAAAATATTGCACTTGGAATCAAGTAATCAATAAGATACGGGTGGGTAGAGGGGGTGGGGAGGGTAGGGTGTTGTGGTTGATTTCTCGATGTACTGGCTTAGGTAATGTAAAATTAAATTTTTACGTTAAGAATATAAAAAGAATAAACTTTTTGTGTTATGTTATACAAAAATATAGCTTGAATCAATAGATCAATAGATCAGTAGATCAATTAATAATAGATCGCGGAACGGGTGGGAAAGGGTAGAGTTGATGGTTTGGATTTACTATTTAACTCGCTTTAGGTGTGTAAAACGCAAATTTTTTGTTATAAAGAAAGCATAAATTTTTAGTAAAAACAAAGTGTTTAGAGCAAAAAAATAAAAGTATAATATAAAAAATAAATAAAAGAAAATAAATAAAAATTGAAAATAAAATTAAAATTTTAAATTGAAAACAAAAATTAAACACAAAGAATAAATGTAAAATGAAACTATAAAATAAAAAATAGCTAGCAATATATTTTAGTTGACTTTATAAATAAAGAAAACGAGATTTTGAAAATGAGAAATGTCAGTCTGAGGCTAAAGCGAATGTTTACTAATGTCAGCACCCGCACGGGCTTCCTGCACGCTGTGCCTGTATCAACATCGGTCTCCGTTCTCAGACGCTTCCTCCATACTTTCTCCTTCTTCCTTTTTCCCTCCTCCATCTTCTTCTTTTTACGAACTTACAACTCTCATATTCGAGTTCTACAACCTTATAAACATATATTTGAGTAAAATATATGGGACTAACGATATATTTATAAATTCCAGCATCGTGCCGTTGTCAACTCGACCCTCTGAACTCGACCCTCTTTCCGCTCCTTCCTTCTCTGACGTTCGATACTCCGACTGGTTTTTCTCGCAGTTCTCGTTGAATGCATTCCTTCAGATTTCTACTGGGGAAATGCCCCTCTGGGGGCCCCAGACACCCTTTACAAACTTATAACCCTCATATTCGAGATCTACTGGTTTGATAACATATATTAGGACACCCAAACTGTATTATTATACAAATATTTACTAACTCGGCACCGCACCGGAGCCAGCACCGGTGCCAGCCACCGAACCAAGTCCCGATGAGCCGCAAGTCCACTCCGGCCCCGGCTGTTGATATAATTCCAATTTCAACCTTCTTAGCGGTCATTTCCTATTTTTAGGAGGCAGCATCCCCCTCCTGGTGGAGGGGCGCACGGGATAGCGTAACCTCGTCTAACGACGACGGTTTACACACCACATATCCGCCCCCAAATTTTAGGGCGATATGATAAGCCTACCCCGAGTAGAGGAAGTGACGTCGAAGCTGCTATTACGTACTATATAGTTATATATATATATATATATATATATAATAATATAATATATAGTATATATATAATTATATATATTATAATATAATATATATAATATATATTATTATATAGGAAAGTCTATATGTTGAATTCGTGTTCGTTCAGCAACCTGAGTGGCTGGCTTGACTGGCTTGGGTGATGGCTTTGTAAGCCATGAGCCATGCCAGTCAAGCCAGCCGCTCGGCTTGGCTGAACAAATTATGAACGAACAACGGACGTGATATTATATATAATATATATATATATATATATATATAATATATAATTATTATATATATATATTGTATATTTAATATATTATAGATATTATATATTATATATATATATATAGATATATAATTATAGAATATATAATAAATATATATAATATAAATACGTATATATAGTATGTATATATATATATATATATATATATATATTATATATATGTACATATATATATATTATATATATTATTATATATATATATATATATATAGTTATATAGTTATATATATAAAAGTATATAATAGTAAATCGTGTTCTACCTGACCACTTATCAACCTTGACTTAAAAGCCGTAAAGTTCGACCTAACCGGGATGGATCCTGGTTGTCAATAAAAAGTGCCACCTAACACGATGATCGTGGTTGCAAGAAAGCTGCAACTAACCTAGAACTGGATCGTGTTGCAAAGAAGTTCAAAGCCTAACCTAGAATGGATCGTGGTTGGAAAGAAACTTCAACCTAGAACGAAATGGATCGTGGTGTTGCACAAAAGCTAACGCTAACATCTAGATAATACTTTTAAGTACAAAATTACTTAATAATTTAGTGTTTAATAAGTTCAAAGAAGATACAAAAAAGAATAATAATAAATTTAAATTATATATATATTATATATAGTAGATATAAAATAGATATATATATAGTATATGTATATATATATATATAATTTATATATATATATATTATATATATATATATGTATAACGTACGGTACTTTCAATCTTTTGGAACTCCTTTCAAAATAAGAAGATTTACATGCAGAAGTTAAATTTTGACCCTAACTCAAATATTTAAGGTCAAACGCAATTTTTTATTTTTCAATACTAACTTGTGATATTGTAAAATGATATAATTTATTCCGTACCATTGTATTCATTTAAAAAACAGCAAAAGTAACATCTAGTGTAATAATTCACATACTATCAAACTCACAACTACATACGTTCAAATGAAATATGACATATAAAATTTTTCGTTCATCAGCCAACCGGAAAGAAAGCCAGTCGGCTTATTTTGAAATTTAATAAAAGACTATGTCCCTGTAGACAATAAAACACTATATTCTCATAGACACATATACGAATGAACATAGTTTTTCTTCTAATTTTAATTATGTTCATCAGCAATCAATTCATTAATCAATATAACGGACATTTTTATTGTTTAAATAATTTTTCTATTCTTACACAAATCAACATATTTTTAAACTAAAAAATGATATAACAACTATCAATGAATTAATAACTAAATATAAAAATTATCTTTTCAATTAAACACAAAGCAGCCGGCTGACTCTGTTCCCCTGTCTTGAAACTAAGATTTTTGTTTTCAGTAAAATGATGAACTGATGCTCAAATTAAAAACGATAATGACGATTAGATGTTAAATAAGTTACAAATTTTTACGTAACTTAATTTCATACATATGACCCTCCATCGGACAAAGCATCTCATAAGCGGCAGTGTAATTAAAAACAGTCCCGCTCTTTTGGTCCGCAACCTCGGATATACTTCAAGATAATTATTGAGCCACAACTGAGTAAGGGCGGAGTGGTGAAATTATGAAAAGATGGCACCACACTAGACAAACAGTGTCGGCAGGAAATTGACGTCTGTCTCCCGATATTTGGCGGCAACTCTTAGCGTAACCAATGGACGAGCTTGTGTAAAGCAGCCTGAAGTTAATGGGAGCACTTCCCATGACATTTGTTGTGATGTCACCACGTCTCCACGCTTCACTACATTCCAGGGTAATGTCTGTACAAATGTTGTAACATTCCTACCGTACTCATTTCCATAACAACAAATCGTGTAGCCGAGAGCGAGTGGAACACCATAAAATATATTATTATATATATATATATATATATATAATATATTATATATATTATAATATATATTATTATATATATATATATAATATATAGATTATATATATATATATAATCAATCTCACCACAATAAACCCAATACCGAATCGGAAAGCACCTAATCCGGGAGATCGTGCGAAATTCGTTCAGGAAAAGTACATGTATAGTTTCTGACCAAGTGGTATAGTATTATTTTAAGTGGCAAGGATTTGAGTGTCCGATAGCAAGCCTGCTTCAGCGCAGCGCAGTTGGAGTCTTAACACCGCGGGGGTGGGTTCGATCCTAAACGCGGGCTTTCCAAATCCTAGAAACCATGAGAAGAGTGATTTGTAAGTGAATATGATTGTTCTGTTGTATGTGTTGGCATATGTTTTTGTATGTAGTGATGTATATGCGATGTTTAGTGATGTGTTTGTATTTAGATTAGTGTAGTACACTATATTATAGAAAATCTACTGACGACAATTATTTGTGTCAGTTCACGTAGCCGAACGAGAATCCGAACCCATAACTGAGAGTGAGAGGGGATATTCCGCGTTCTGATAGCTATTCCGAAAAAAGCTCGCCTTAACCCAGAGCTGCGCCAAACGTGAACTCATATATATATATATAATATGAGTAATATATTATATATATATATATATATATATAT
>JABUQX010138497.1:20000-22500 GCA_015478945.1 Trachelipus rathkii
ATAATAATATATAATAATAATAATAATATAATAATAATAATAATAATAATAATAATAATAATAATAATATAATAATAATAATAATAATATAATAATATATAATAATATAATAATATAATATATAATAATAATAATAATAATAATAATAATAATAATAATAATAATAATAATAATAATAATAATAATAATAATATATGTAATAATAATAATAATATAATAATAATAATATGTAATAATAATAATAATAATATGTATGTAATAATAATAATAATGTTGTAATATATGTATAATAATAATGTTTAATAATAATAATAATAATAATAATAATAATAATAATATATAATAATATGAATGTAATATAATAATAATAATAATAATAATAATAATAATATGTAATAATAATAATAATATGTAATAATAATAATATCAACAATAATAATAATGTAATAATAATAATATGTATGTATAATGATGAAGAGTGCGATGATTTTGAGCCCAGTAAGGTGTGAGTATGTATGTAATAATAATATGTATGTATATGTAATAATGTAATAATAATAATAATAATATGTATGTAATAATAATATGTATATGTAATAATAATATCATCATATCTTCATAATAATATATGTAATAATATAATAATAATATGTATATGTTTAATAATAATAATAATATGTATAATAATATTAATAATAATAATATATATAATAATAATAATAACCAATAATAATAATAATAATAATAATAATAATAATAATAATAATAATAATATATAATAATAATAATAATAATAATAATAATAATATATATAATATATATTATATATTTCATATAATAATAATAATAATAATAATAATAATAATAATAACAACAATATATAATAATAATAATAATAATAATAATAATAATAATAATAATAATAATAATATCATGTGAAATGTAATAATTATATGCCCTAGAGCACTAATAAAACTTTATTAAGTACTAAACTCTAATTTATATATTGTATACCTCTTTTAACATACTGTATTTACTGTATTTTAATGCTAAATACTCTAAGTAATAATATAATAATAATAATAATAATAATAATCATGATAATGATGATAATTATTTCTTTTTATGAGGAAATAACACTCCTGTAATATTAAAGAAATAATTTGAATAATATTATAATATAATAATAATAATAATAATAATAATAATAATAATAATAATAATAATAATAATAATAATAATAATAATAATAATAATAATAATATATATATATTATTATTATTATTATTATTATTATACAGACACTTATTCCCGCTTAAGCGGGGTAGTGGTACGTGCAGCTTCCCTAATACATATTTCCTTCATCTCGCCCTCACCCACCTCCTCCATTCCATTCTATCTCTCGCCAACACCCTACCTTCCTCCACCCTCATCCCTCTCTCTTCCAGCATTTCCTTTATTCCATCCATCCACCTTCTTCTTGGTCTCCCCCTTCCTCTTCTTCCTATCCCCTCCGCCTCCCAAACTCTCCTAACCACCCTCTGCTCCTCCATTCTCTCCAGATGTCCAAACCATCTTAACATTCCCTACTCCGCTCTTCTCACCAAACCATTCTTCCAATCACATCTCTCTCTTATTACCCTATTCCTAATCCTCTCTCTTTTACTAACCCCACATACCACTCTCAACCCTTTCATCTCAAACACCTCCAATTTCTTCTTGGACCTAGCATTCAACCCCCATGTTTCACACCCATATAGTACCGCTGGAACACAAATTTTTCAAACATACTTATCTTAAGTTTATGTGATAAATCCCCCCTTTTCCATAATTCCCTCAAACCACTCAATGCTCTCATTCCTTCTCCTACTCTGTGATCTATCTCTTCCTTCATCCCTCCTTCCTTACCCAAATCCATCCCTAAATATCTGAAAACCTTTACTTCTTCTAATACTACACCTCCTACTCTAATCTCTAACCCCATCCCCTCATCTGTTTCCTCCTCCTCAAACACTAACACTTTACTTTTACCTGGATTTATCTTAAGACCCTTTTGTCCACACACTCTCTCAAACTCCTTCACCAAATACTACAGCCCTTCTGAATCCTTCGCCACCAAGGTAGTATCATCCGCAAATAGTATCATGTTCACTTCCCATCTATCACCCCTATCCATCAGTTCCACCCCTCTCCCCTCCCTCATCATTCCTCTGCAAACACTCTCCATAAATAAGTTGAAAAGCCACGGTGACATTACACATCCCTGTCTCAACCCTCTCTCCACTCCAACATCTCACTCTCCCCTCCTAATACTCTCACACACATTCTGCTATTCCTATAAAAGGCCCTAACACCTTTACCTAATTTACCCCCTACTCCATGTTCCTCCAGCACCCTCCATAATTCCCTCCTCTTCACTCTATCATATGCTTTCTCCAGATCTAAAAAACACCCATACACTTTCCCTTTCCTTTCTATACCTTTCTCCACAAGCATCTTC
>JABUQX010138497.1:45000-52500 GCA_015478945.1 Trachelipus rathkii
AGATACTTTTATGTATTTAGACAATTTATTTGCATACCTAATCGTTTTGCCTCTGCTCACGGGAAAGTAATCTAAAAAAAAAAAAAAAAAAAAAAAAAACTTTTTAAATTTTGATTATTCAAAAAAAATTATCTAAATAAAAAAAATGTGTCCCCCAACTATACAAAATGCCTTGAAAATTTCATATTGATTGGAGAAACAAAAAAGTCATCGCAATTTTTCACTTTTGCAAAAAATAATTTATTTGCAAAAGTTAAAAATTGTGTTTTTTTTTAACAGTTCTCATGTGACCTATTTCTGGGTCTCATTGGGGAAACTAGTTACTTATTTAAATCCGTAGAAGGGGGCTGGGAACCCATGCTCCTGGGTTACAAATGATCAACCAACCAAACTCGAACACCCCAAAATGGGCACAACAATTCATGTCACCCATTTAGAAATAATAAAATGAAGAAAATTTTCACCCACGTGTGGGCTCGATCTTATGACAGAAGTGTCGCCGCTATTCAATGCATCTTAACAATCCACCTCTCCATATATATATATATATATATATATAATATATATCTTTCCTGTATGTAACTGTATCTATATATGTTCTTAACTAATAACTATAAATATGTAGTAACAACAACATATATATATATATATATATATATATGAATAATATATAATAATATAATATATATATATATATATATATATATATATATATATATATATATATATATATATATATATATATATATATATATATATATATATATTCTGCTCTATACTGACCTTCAAAATTAGTGGCAGTATAGCATAAATTCCTAGGAATTTTTATCCACTGATGTAATATAAATTCAAATTTTCGCTTCTTTTTGATTAACACAAGTGATTATTATTATTATTATTATTATTATTATTATTATTATTATTATTATTATTATTATTATTATTATTATTATTATTATTATTATTATTATTATTATAGGAAGCAGTATTAATAAGTAGGTTGAAATTGTGTGAGAGATGTTAAAAATGCGTGAGTCCGAAATGAGAATAAGATGAGAAGAATAAATGAGAAACGATGATTTCAAACATTGAGGTCATATTGAGAAAAATCTTCAGTTAAAAAAATAAGAGAAAACTTCACAACGCTTCAAATTAATGAAGAGAGAAAAATAAGCTTTGCATTCCCCCTTCATCCCTATAAAAAGATCAGAGAAAAAGAGTTTTTCCCCCCACTTGTAATGAAAAATGAACGATGAATGTATCACGCGCCATTTCCGATCACGTGGAGTTAGAGATGTAAAAAGAAATATCTTAATGAAAAGAAAATGCCTTTCAAAAATAGATTTGCCTTATAAAGAATTATTATCCTGGACATTAGAATCAATTGGAAGAACATTTATTAAGCTCTTATTGCAGAAATGTGTGAGCAACGTTGCAACAATGTTGATAAATGAAGTAAGACCGAGTTTGAAGAAATAAGTGAGACAGTTGAAGTTAATGAAGATCATTTAAAATAGGTTTCGTTACAAGACGGGGAGGACGGTAAAGTTTTTGCAGGCTCCATTCACTGCTATCGCTCCATCATATTAAAATTATCCGGCCTCGGCCTCAGCCCCGGCCTCAGCCCCGGCCTTAAAATCATGGTTTCCTTGAGACATAACTTCTCAATTTACAATTTGAAATCATTGTTTTTAAAGAATAGTAAGAAAAAAATGATAATTACAAACTCCTTTTTTACTTACAATTACAAATATAATATTTTATTGTAATTTTCTCTTGCTCCTGCTACTGCCTCCGGGTCCAGGTTTGGCTCACGGAGAGAGAGAGAGAGAGAGAGAGAGAGAGAGAGAGAGAGAGAGAGAGAGAATGGAAAGCAATATATATATATATATATATATATATATATATACTATATATATATATATATATATATATATATATATATATATATATATATATATATATATATATATATATATATATATATATATTTTTTTTTTTGGCTACATAAATACACTGAAAGTAAAACCTTTACAAAAACAAAATATATATATATATATATATCTATATATATATATATATATATATATATATATATATATATATACTATATATATTTGATATAGATATATATATATATATATATATATGCTATATATTTGATAATTTATATTATATAATATAACCGTATGATTAAGTTACAGGAAAATTTTCGATGTTGAGGTTTTAAATAAGCGTAAGTTTAGTAAAAAAGTTGATCTATTATTCTTTTATTCACACTGTACAATACTGTATCTTTAATCTGCTACGAATGTAAACTACTGTATTTAATTCATGTCATGTAAAGATAATTACACCCAAATCGCGACGGGTTGCCAGATTTCAATAATAATAATAATAATTAATCCTGTACTTTTTATAATTTTTACTTTTAAATGTTATTATTGTTAAACACTTTTATTTTGAACCAGTTTTTTAAAACTTAGATTTAGTTTAATACTTATTGAAATATTGGCCAGTAAATAGAGAGTACTTCATAAATTCCGACCAATAAGAGAATTCTAGCAACCCACTGGTTTGGATGTCATTATCTTTACCTGATCCGTATATTATTATTATTATTATTATTATTATAATTATTTTTATTATTATTATTATTATTATTATTATTATTATTATTATTATTATTATTATTATTATTATTATTATTAGTAGTAGTAGTAGTAGTAGTAGTAGTAGTAGTAGTAGTAGTAGTAGTAGTAGTAGTAGTAGTAGTTGTGATCTGGTGGCTCGATGTCTGCTCTGATTTTCTGAAATTACGAGATGAGAGCGACATATTAATTTAACAAAAAGAAACGTTCACAGACCCACTAAGACGCACACACGTACACCTTCACACGCACAAGCGCACACACCTACACACACGCACACAGGACATCAATTTTGGTCGTCATGACAACAATTCAAATTGGAATTTTTCCCTTGAAGCAACGGAACACATTTAAAAATATTTTTTTTTTGACTAGTGTATTCAATTTTCTTTAGAGAATGCCTCTATAAACATCCAGTCTTTCATTCTCCTCTCTCTCTCTCTCTCTCTCTCTCTCTCTCTCTCTCTCTCTCTCTCTACTCTCTCTCTCTCTCTCTCTCTCATACACTATTATAATATATATATATATATATATATATATATATATATATATATATATATCTCTATTTATATATATATATATATATATATATATATATATATATATATATATACTATATATATTAGGAATGTACACAATTTCGATTGGTACCGGTTTTGGGGTTCCGGCCGGGTCAGGTCTGCTGGCGTCTCGAAAGGCCTCATTAACATCTACGGTTTCATTGCAAGCATTTTTACCATCAATAAAGAAGTTAATTTATTTTTAAAATTGTTTTTGCAACCACTACTACTAAAAACCTTTTTAGTAAATGTCACATACAATTTAATTTAAAAAGAGGATAAAAAATTAGTTAAATATAACAACCACAGACGTTAACAAACAATAAACTAAAGTATGCAACTTTTTATTTTTAATTTGCGATATAACAACCACTGCTCAAAACAAGGTTCCATTGAGACATAAAAACAAAAACCATAACAAAACATATTCCCTATTTAATACTCAAATCATTTATTTATAAACCACTACGTGATCAATGCAAAGTTACAATTGAGAACTATTAGATACTGACATCTCGAGGAAAGTCAATATATGCATGAATTATTTGCTTTCCGATGAAGTATTTATTCAAATCTGACAAACTAATCTCTTTTTTTTTATTTACTCTTCTCAGAAGAGTTTATAATCATGGTCTTGTATGAAGAACTTACTCTTCTCAGAAGAGGTGATAATCATGATAGCTGTACAACTCTTAATTATTTCCCTTATAAGAAATCTCCTTTCCATTGAAAACATGTCTACTTCCATCAATCATCTCATAATTCTTATTTTCAAAGCCACAAGTTACCACATTATTCTCCCTCAGGCATTTCATTCTACTTTCTTAGATAAGGGGTTCAAACTTCCACACAGAATGAAATTAAACCTCTAATATAACTATTATAGGGCTTGAAAATATATAATTACTTTCTTACTATAGTAAGCAACTTTACGGTTTTAACACCTTTTCTTTCTTATCAGATTCCAGCCAATTCCTACTTTTTTTTTACAGTTAACACCATCGCTCCCGGGCAGAGCCCTATTCAAGGAAGGGGTGTACTCATTTTACTTCTTATGTCAAAATTAAAATTCTTATTTAATTTTGTCAATGTGAAGTACCACACACTTTGTTACTGAAATTGGGTTCTGTGCACTTATCAGACCAGAAAAGAAGTTTAAATTAGCCAAATCATGGTGAGCTATAGCAAAACCATTAAGATTCCCAACAGAATTAACCAATTTAGCATCATCAGCAAACTTAGAAACCAAACTTTTTATTCTCTCATCTATATCATTATCTTATTATATTAGGAAAAGAAGCATGATCAGCACTAAACCATGAGAAACACCATTTTTTATCAGCACCCGTGGTGGCTTAATAATATGATCATTAAGGAGAACATTGTTTTCTGCTACTCAACCAATACTTTATCCAGCCAAAAACCACTCTAACTATAACATTTGTAATAACTTTGCATAGGCATATTTTTGTAAGTACATTATCGAATAATACCAACTGACTCTCTTTCGTCAACACAATTAGTAAATTCTGAAATGTGTGGTTTGCAAGATCTACCCCATATATAATCATAATATATATATATATATATATATATATATATATATATATATATATAATATATATATATATATATATATATATATATATATATATATATATATATATATATATTATATAAACGAATATATATATATATATATATATATATATTATATAATAACCTTGAGAATTTAGTTCAATTGCATATCCCCATAGACTTGTCTTCTTATTGTCTTATAAATAGACCCAACATATATACAAGATTTATCTTAGCTACTAATCTTAACTTCTAATCTTTCTTTTATGCAATTAACTTTTTATTTCTCTGAGATTCAAAGATTACTTTAAAATTTGTGAATCAAGTCGGTTTTCTACACCATTGTACGATTCTCACTATCGGTGAGAGAGGACACATACGCAGTGTTTCTTTCAGGCATACTTCCGGGGGGGCTTTGCCCCCCCGGAGACAGTCGGGTCATGAATTAATTTTTTAATAATTACAAAATAAAGCAAATAAATATAAAAAGTATGTTTAAATCTATATGATCTAGCCATAAATAATAAAATTAGCCAGAATGCATGGAAACTTGCTAGATATGGCCATAAAATAACAAAGTTGTCAATTCTGACTTCTGAGAAATCCGTGAACGCTTGAGTACGTTATGTGAGAAAATAGGTCTATGAGTTTAAATTTCTTTCGGAGAAGGTCCTATTAGTAAGGAGTGCCTTAGGTAATATAAAGTTATTAGTGTTTATTTTTTCATGATCTCATATATATATATATATATATATATATATATATATATATATATATATATATATATATATATATATATATATATATATATATTTTTTCATGATATATATATATATATATATATATATATATATATATATATTGATCTTTGGGTCAGTCAAATATTTCTATTTGATGTTGTCATCACATTTGTTGCAATTTGCGAAGTGGGCCTCCATTTGAGTGACCTGCTATTCTTTTTAAAGTCCACACAACAAAAGTTACATTTCATACCAGGGCCTTTACTAACTTTTATTTCCAAAAGAAAGTACAGTTACACGACTTTTTGCACGTGGCATTTCTAAATTCTGATCGAATTACGATAAAAATATTACTGAACGCTTTAACAAAGTAAGAAATCTTTACCGAAACTTTAAAAACAAAACTATATATATGACATTATATATATATATATATATATATATATATATATATATATATATATATATATATATGTATATATATATATACTTATAATATATATATATATAATAATATATATATATATATATATATACACTATACTCTATATATAATAATATCGAATGTGTAGTGTGTGTGTGTGTAAATGTGATGATGTGTGTGGCGCCTCTTAACTTTTCATAGGTCCTCTTTTCTTTTTGGGATCATGAGGAACAATGGGCGCCCTTTTAGTAGCGCAGCTAACAGGACCCTAGTAAAAAATAACCGAGAGGAAACGCCACAAACGTTGATCAATTTCACCAAATTAAACCTAATGATAAATAATGGGTAGGAAAATAAGGTGAAGGATCATCCAGCATTCCGCAAAATCTCTGACCAGACAACTCTAGTGCAGCCAAAACTCAGGCAGGACCAGAAATATAGTTGGCTGGCATACAGTGAAGAAAAACGAGGTGCATTTTGTAAACTGTGCCAAAAACAATGAAAAAATTATGCAAAATGTTCTACAAAGAGTGAGATGATGTTCATATTCTTGGTTCAAATTTCACAACTTTCAAAAGCGCTTTCCAGAAATCGAGGAGAGGTAGAAAAGCATGAACACTTCAGCTGCATATAAGTGGGCGAAGCAAAACCTCAGGAGACCAGGCTATGAATAAACCGGTTCACGCTCCAAATTGTTCAGTAGAGTGAAAGTGAAAGAGACTTAAATAGGTTTAAAAATACTTTTGCGAGGTTGTATTTTTTGTTAAAGGAAGAAGTAGCTTACACTATTAAATATCAGAGTTTGATTGAAAGTATTTTGAGCAAATTGAATGATAGATTTTAAAACATGGAGAAAAGATCAGAGTGATAGGTCGAATTACAGCAGCAAGAACACTGCCGGTGAACTTGTTATATATGGGCGAAGTTTTGAAAGATGAGTTGAAAAAAACATTGAAAAACAAGAAGTTTTCCGTTTTAGCAGATGAAAGCACTTCTTTAAGAAATGAAATGGAGCTGAGTATAATGTTTAGAGTAGTGGAGGGTAAAAATCCCGTAGAAAAGTTCTTGTCAATTGTTAAAATATTCAATGGAAAAGCAGAAACTATTGCAAATGCTATTGATAAGGAGCTGACTGATCTTGATTTAAATTATGACAACATTATTGCTTTTGGATTTGATGATGCTTCTAATATCAGTGGAAAAGTTGGAGTGTAAGAAAAAGGCTTTCAGAAAAGGAAAACAAGTTCTCAGATACCACTATAGCACCTTTATTGTCCTGGCAGCAATAACACCTCTTGCAAATAAAAAGCAGAAGGCGGGTTTATTTTGAAAGACATTATAATCTGTTTAGCAAGTCGAAAAAAAAAAAAAAAGAGAAAAGGAAATCATTTTGCATGATATTCAATCAATGATCCAATCCTCAATTCAGAATGCATTGAAGTGAGATGGTTGATCTCATTATAAGATAGTTAATGGTTGATATTCCAGGGGACTTTAAGTCAATTTGATGGTTTGTGAGCATATCTACAAAGAAGGGACAGACCTTG
>JABUQX010138497.1:57500-75300 GCA_015478945.1 Trachelipus rathkii
ACTACTGCTTTGAGGGAAAACCGTAAAACATGTTTTTCACTTCTTTTTAACACTTCCTCAGCTATTTTCTCTGACTGTTCACGGGTCCTTAGTGTTAATGAATTGCACATTATACCAGTAATGTTTGGAAAAAGCTTCCGTCGTTTTCTTAACAACAATTGATTTAGATACTTTCAAGCACTGTGCATGACAGCATGGCAGGGCATGACAACTATTATTAATACTTATTTTCAATCTTTGAGACTTCTCAGTCGAGTGTCATGTGAGTCTTTGTCTCATTTCATCATGGTATTATGCGAGTCTCAAATTATAACATTACAACTTCTTTTGAAACCTATTACTGTTTTAAGAGATTTTTTCTTCTGCAAATTAGAAATATTTGTTTCATAGATTAAAATTTTGCAAAGAGAAAGTTACAAAATTATGTGTAAGAAGAAAATTTTTCGCTTACTTTATTTTATATTGTTTTGTAAAATAAAATCAACACTAATATTCGAAGCAAAAGTAAAATGAAAAGCAAAGCCATTAAAGTTTTGACAGGCCATTGAAGAAAAGTTTCGTCGTTTTTGGCAAAAAATTTTATCCTTCGCAAAGAGAAAATTCAATTTTTCTTTTCTAAAGAAACTTTTGTAATCTGACATCTGTTTATATATATATATATATAACTTATATATATATATATATATATATATATATATATATATATATATATATATATATATATATATATATATATATATATATATGCCTAACATCTTCTTCAACTATATATATATATATATATATATATATATATATATATATATAACTATAATATATATATATACGGTATATATATATGCTGCATGTATATATATATATATATGCTCTATATATATACTACTATATATATAACTATATATGCTATATATAACTATACTGCATAACCTTTCTTATGCTATATATATATATAATATATAACTTATATATATAGCAACTCACATCCGTTATCATGTTTGGAAATAAACCAAACGCCTTGGATCTTTTATACTGATTTGTCTCTCTTTCTTTTATCTGTTTTAATCGTTCGCCTTCTTCCCTTCTTCCCTTCTGGGTTTCTCCATTCATTGCCTTAGTGCAGTGTCCTCCAATATCTCTTTATCTAATCATTCGCTGAAACAGCCTCTCATTCGGCACTGATAAATGTTGGAGCAGTGGGCGTACTTCCTTGACCTTCCATGGAATAATTAATCAGTTCTTCAGGTGGAGATGTCCTTCGGTATGTGCAGAGAATATAAAGAAGGTGATTCTCTCTTGTATGGAAACACGCATACCATTTTCTTACTCATCGACTAAAAAATATAAACCTTGGGTAAAGTTGTTTGTTCTTGTGTTGTCCGCCATAGAGAAACTACCATCAATGGTCACCATCGTATTTAAACTCTTGAAATTCATGATTCTTTCATGCTAGTCTATATTCTCTTTCACGGTAACTTATATGATAATCATTCTAGTTCATCCTCTTGTAGTCCTTTATCTTTTGCGAAAGGTTCTCTGATTCTTCCTATTTCCATCCCCTTATCCATCCTTACTTGCATGTTTTTTTTTCAAACGTTTCCTTGTAACTCCACTTTAGATGATTCGGTAATAGTTTAGAAAAAGGGGATCCTATGAAATCGATATTTTATAAAAAAAAAATAATCTATTTTATAATATTCCCATTAAACAACGTTTCCAAAGGAAAATGTGTTCGAATTCATGCAATCGATATCACATTCACACATTTAAATATAAATACAAAAATTAATTTAGTAGGCTGTTTGATATATATATATATATATATATATATATATATATATATATATATATATAGATGTTATATATAAAAATATATATAGTTATATATTGTTGATATATATATATATATATATATATATATATATATATATATATATATATATATATATATATATATATAATATATATATATGTTAATTGCGATATTTACTTTTTAGATGTTTTATTTAAACTAAAGAATACCATAGAGTAGATGCACAGCAGGTTGCCTTAATTGCATGGCAGACCGCTCGCTGAAGCTCGTTTCAAATGCACGCTGCGCGCGTGCGGTGCCCTATGATAATCATACGGCACCGCTCACGCGCAGCGCGCATATATATTATCCGAAAATATTTCATTTTTGAAAAATATTTTATATAAATGTAGCCGGTCAAAATTTTTTTTTTTTTTTTTTTTTTTTTTTTTTTTTTTTTTTTCAAAATATATTTATATACGGGTATTAAAGATATTTGAAAAATACGATTATCGGAAAAAATAATCGACATCTCATATAGGATCCCCTTTTCCTCAACTACTACCAATGATTCAGTTGTTTTCCTTCTCATCCCCCCGTTAGGCTCAGGTATGCATAACTTCAAAATTTGTGCTACGGGCAAATATTCGATTTTGAACATACTTTATTCAAAGAAGGTGTTCAATCCTGACGATATATTCCATTTCCGGTTCCCAATGTTTGTGATTCTGAGCTTAGAACCTTGCACTTCCACTTCAATCTGAAAGGGAAGGGGGTTCTCTGAACTTGTCCTGTTAAATGGTGATTAATATCTAACCAAAAACTTTCGCCATATCATTCTAAAATCTTTATTCTCTCTAAAGGTGTGTAACCTATCTTTAACCAGATGATTTTTAAGCATCTTAAGGCTACTATAATTATATTTGACTTTGATTGCAAGTATGATTTCCAAGAGAAATGATAGACTGAAGATCCTTTATTTCTTCCTGTTTTGTCTGCCTTCGGTATTTGGTAAATCATTTCTTGTTATTGCGCTTTATTTATAGAAAACTTCCTGTAGCCCTTTCTGAATCAATATACTTATTTCGGAACTTTCCTCATTCTGTTTCTTGCCATTTATCTCTTAGAATTTTTCTTCTGATTTCCTATCTAGATTTTTAAATAGTCTTTCATGTTATACAGTACATGATAGCAGTTATTCCTAAATATCTTCAGTGGTGCTTCCTCAGAGATCGTTCTTTTCCAGTCCCCTTTCTTTGTTCGCTAGTCTTTTTAATTACAGTTTCATCACTTATCTATGTTAGAGTGATAACTTTGGCAGACATTGACCTTTCTATCTAGAGAAGAAGCCTCCTACCGAAAAGCAAGAAGTTGCTAACAGAATGTTGCTAGAACAGTTGCTAGAAGAATGGCCTTGCTATAACAAATCTTTCTCGTACTTCTAATTGGGGCAGAAAAAGTTGATTGTTTTCAATACATCAAAAACTCAATCTTTTCATCTGTCTTATTCAGGAGTTGTCAAACCTTTGAGCATTTAATCATTCCACGCAACTCATCGATCACTTTTGACGGTGAATAAAAAAAAAATTAAATTTAATATTTTGTGTAAGTTTCAAGGACAATGCAGGTAGTGTGACTGCTGGATGGCTATTTTCCATAAAATAAAATAAAATAAATATAATTTTTCTTTTCGTGAGAACTTAGTTAAAATCCATTTAATAATATTAAATATTACTATTTTGTTAGTCGATTTACCAGAGTTTTTAGAAAAGTTTAAACAAATGATTGATTACTAGTTTGCCAAGGTCACATAATCATAAAACCACATATAAAACCTGATTGAAAGCAATAAATCATCAATATATATATATATATATATATATATATATATATATATATATATAGTATATATATATATATATATATATATATATATATATATATATATATATATATATATATATATATATATATATATATTTTCGGGTGTTGACGTGTGTATTGCGTGTAGGTGTGTGTTTATGTTTAGATGCGTAGGTGTGTGTGCTTTTCGTTTAATTTTTTTTATTATTGAAAATCCTTTAAAATACAATTTAGATGATTGAGGTCTTTTCCCCTCATTTACCCTTTCTTACAAGCTCAGTTATGAATAACGTCAAAATTTATTCTACCTCAAGTATTCGACTTTCAGCATATTAATATATATATATATATATATATATATATATATATATATATATATATATATATATATATATATATATATATATATATATATATATATATATATATATATATATAAAATATATTTAATATATATATATATATATATATATAAAAATATATATATATATATATATATATATATATATAGTTATTTATATATATATATATATATATATATATATATATATATATATATATATATAGTGATCGAAATTAATGAAGTTTAATGTAAAAAATATTTTCTTTGGAAAAGAGATAAAAGAAAATGGAAATAAGTGTATTTTTTTAATTTGCAATATTTATTAACAACTTAAATCATTAATGGTATATATAATCTGTATTATATATGGTTTTGATTGTAATATATGGTAATATAAAGTTTTTTTATTGGAATATAATGTTTCTTTTTTATATAACACTATTTGTCCTATTTTTCTGGATATCTTCAATCTTTTTGTTCATTTAATATATAGCGAAATGTTCGCGCCAAATCTGACATAAATTTAGTTTTGTGGATTCTCCACAGACTTACTTGCGACACAGTTTTTACTTATATGTTCTTAACCTTTCAACTGTTAAGCATTGCAGCAAGAGTTTTGTGTGTATTATCATATACTTTTTTTAATAAAAAATTCTAAAATCATATGAAAGTTGTTTTAGCTTCTCTCTATATAAAGATAAGTTAAAAAGAGTTCTAACAATATTATTCATTATTGGTGCTTAGTTTTGAATAGCCGGAGGCGTAAAATAGAGCTTCCTTTATGGTGAAAGAGGCTCATTCAGCTGCTAAACAATTAAACAAGAAACTGAGTCTTTAGGTCTTTCAACATAAACTTAGTCATTACGAAAGACCATCGAGAAAACATTAACAACTACCATTGGAGTGGAGGAACAAGAAGAAAAAATAACTAAAACTACAGCACCTCCACTACACACACACACACACACACACACACACACACACATATATATATAGATATATATATATACCATATATATATATATATATATATATATATATATATATATATATATATATATATATATATATATATATATATATATATATATATATATATATATATGGGGGTGGAAGTTGGTGGAACATGAGCTTGGTTAGTGTTTTCTGCAAATAATTACCAAGATAACTGGTTCACCAAGAATGAAATATAGTTTTAGTTTATCATGTTTTTGTAGCATGCAAATTATTAAGACTATGTCCAACTGTCCATATTACCCCTAAATGAGGGTAGTATGACCGTGGTGAAGGGGTAATATGAACAATGTGTAAAAAATTTGAAATTATAAAAATACATGATGCTGAACAAGTTTTTCACTTGCATTAGACTTGAAACAGAATAAGATTCATTGCGCGATTTTGGAAAGGTTTAGTCATCATCCTTCCTCTCTGGAAACCTGACGAAATGAGTTAGAAAGAGAAATAAATGTAAATTATGACTTGAAATTTATTAGGCAAACTAAGCCAAAATGTGTCTCCATATTTATGTTTATAAATCTGCCGATTGAAACTAGTTTTTTGTGTGCATTTGAAAGCACATATGGAGTTCATATTTTTATACATATTCCAGAGTCTCTAGGTTTCTGAAGTGTTATTCGTTACTATCTTGCATAAGCACAACTATCTTCTTTGATCATACGAGAAAGGTTGTCAGAAGCTTCTGCAGGAATTTATGGAAGATCTCGCCTGTAGCGTGGGAAAATGTTTCATTCATAAAAGCATCACATCTTTGTGGTAACTATCTTTTCAATCTAACCATTGATCTACAAACAACTGGTTTTCAATTTGGGAGGCAATTAAGTTGGTCTCTGCATTATTTAAGCAGAAAACTAATGATATTTTCTCTCTCTTTTTTTGTTTTCGGTTTACAGGATGAACAACTAAGTAACCTTTAAGGAGCAAAAACCATTTTAGCTCGCGTGTTAAGCTGAACTCTCTTTAATCAAGGTTATAAACACTTTGCTTGGTTTGTTTATCAAGTTAATATTTGAGTCATATCCCCTAGCTGACCAAGAAAACTATTAAACAAGTCTTTTTATTCTAAGGCCACTTGCAAAATTAAATTCTATCGCTAGTGTAAACGATAACGATAACCCTAACGAGCGAGTTCCTTATGGGCTGAACTAGAACTTTTGTTCTTTCACTAAATTTATGTTTTTGATCTAGTTTGATAGACTTATCCCCACCTAAACCTCTGGCTTGGAATTTGTCGAGGAGCCTCATATGTTTGTAGGTTAATTTCTTGAGTAATTGTCATTTCTTTTACAATAGTCACAGTTCGGAGTTCGCAGACCTCTAAGTAGATAATTCCTTTCAGTCTTCAATGAAATAATTGAGTTTGCAATTTAGTAAAATAAAAATAAACAATTGATTCGTAATATTAGTTTCGATTGACATAACCCTTTTTTGTAATATTAATAATGCTCTACCAAATTTGCTATTTTTTCAATAACGCTAATAAATATTACTCATTCCTTCTAATTTCACCCCAAATAGTCCTATCTGTAATAATAATAATAATAATAATAATAATAATAATAATAATAATAATAATAATAATAATAATAATAATAATAATAATAATAATAGTAATAATAATAATAATAATAATAGCTTGTATTATACCATTTGCCATATTTTAAATAAAGTTATCAACTATCATAACGCTTGCATGAAACTATAATGTTTTAATGCTTAAAGGAAAACACCAAAACTAAGATTTCAAATGGTTAAATTGTTCTTTTGTTTTAATAGAAATCTGATACTTTTTTTTTTTCATCAATTTCTAATTTTGCCCTATAAATGGGACGCTAAATATATAAATAATTTTGTTTTGCAACCTAACTTTGAAACGCTGTTGCACAATGAAGGATACTTCCAGACTCGTAAATCATTGTTAGCGCCATCTGCAGACAGACATTGTAAGGATCAGGGTTGTGGAGTCGGAGTCGGAGTCGGCAATTTTGAAAAGGGTGGAGTCGGAGTCGGAGTCGGTAATTTTGAAGAGGGTGGAGTCGGAGTCGGAGTCGGTAATTTCAAGAGTCGGTAATTTTCAAAAAGAGGCAGCCTTCTGAGTCGGGAGTCGGAAATTTTCAAAAGGGTGGAGCCGAAGTCGGAGTCGGAGTCGGTAATTTTGAAGAGGTCGGAGTCGGAGTCGGTAATTTTTAAGAGGATGGAGTCGGAGTCGGAGTCGGAGTCGGAAAATTTTTGAACCGACTCCACAACCCTGGTAAGGATACCAACACACAGAAACTAAAATTAAAGTTTCATGGCAATCGAAAAGTCTTCAACCTGCTCATATTTCTATGCTGCTCATATATATATATATATATATATATATATATAGGTAAGAGAGACACTATATATATATATAAGAGTATATATATATATATATATATATATAAGTATATATATATCTATATATATATCTCTAAATTTCTACATATATATATATATATAAGTATATATATATATATATTTAGGAAATGTTGACCACCCTTGTTTCCTTCGATTGATCTATATCACAAATTTTGGAAAAGAAACAGCTCAAGCTTTCCTGCATCCGTATCATTCTTGAAGCTTCATTTTCTCGTAACTTTTTTTGGAAGGATTGCTTGCGTACCTAACTGCATATATCTAAAAGGTTACACGTCCTGTAACTCCGACAAAACGCCTTCAGATAATTATCTTAGCTGCTTTCTCAGAGTAGGGAGTAAGTAATGTGGAGTTAGTTCCACACTCACAGATGTCCAGGAACGGGTGGATTCTAAGGCATTTTGACCCATCAACTCTCCCACTCTTATGCGTTCTCTCTATTCTATTTCTACCAGTCGAACTGCAGCGACATCCATGATAATATTTTGGACTTCATTATGAACACAGATGTTCGGAACATTTAGTCACATACTGTACTTCCCGAATGAAGAAGAAGAAGAAGAAGAAGAAGAAGAAGAAGAAGAAGAATTCTTGTTATATTTTCACGGAAATTAAAATCTCTCTCTCTCTCTCTCTCTCTCTCTCTCTCTCTCTCTCTCTCTCTCTCTCTCTCTCTCTCTCTCTCTCTCTCTCTCTCTCTCTCTCTCTCTCAAACTAAAAATTTTATGTAAAACTTTTGTTTCGGTGAAAGAAATTATTTTTTACAACATCTCCTTTAAATGAATATTTTACTCTCTTTAAAACCATAACATGGTTTTAAGCAGAAAAATATATATATATATATATATAGTAGTAGTAGAAGAAGATATATATATAAGTATGGTATAAGTATATATATATATATATATATGTATATATATATATATATAGTATATATATATATATATATATATAAGTATATATATATATATATATATATATATATGGTTATTTATAAGTGGTTGGACTCCAGGAACGAAAATTAATCAAAATAACGTAATTTCATAATGATTTAATACATCAGTAAATGGTGGATTTTCAAATGTAATTTAATTAAAATTAACAAAAAGTAAAAAGAAATTGATATATATTTTTTTGCGCTTCACACGTGTAGGCTTATAAAAATGAGTAAGAAACAATTTATATCAGTTTAAATTTGATGAATATTCGCAAATATGATAATAATAAATTGATATTTGATATTTTTATATATTTTATTTTGATCTGAGGCCTTCGGCCTCTCTATATTACCCCACCCCCACGTCCCGTAAGGTGCCCTGCCTGCCACAAGCCAGGGTCCGTGGTGGAATTCCTTTTAAATAAAAAAATACCCATAAATTATAATAATAATCGAAAATAAAAGAATGAAAAATAAAAAGAAATTAAAAGAAAAAATTATTAAAGTTAAATAATAATAATAATACACACACACACACACACAATAATAATAATAATAATAATAATAATAACAATAATAATAATCTGTTAATTTCATATAATTATTTAATACTTGGAAAATTTGTAATAAGAGAATTTACCCTATTAAATATTAAAATAAAAAAGAAAATACTCAAATTCCGTTGTTTTTTATCGTGCCTTTCCCTGATAAATTGAGTCAACCTCTTATAATGTCCTATATATATATATATATATATATATATATAGCAGTATATAGTATATATATATATATATATATATATATAGCAGTAGCAGCATATATATATATATATATATATATATATATATATATATATGTATATATATATATATATATATATATATATGGACACTGGTGATCTTTCTCCTGTAAATTGTTTGTGGGGAAAAGATAAAGAAATTTGGTTATTTTCTATTTTTGCTATGTTTATCATCGAACAAAATCTACAATCATGGTTCCAAATGCATGTTTTTTTTTTTTTTTTTAAACAATGCAGTGAAATAAAATTATAAATTATAAAAATGAATTACATTAAGTGAGGTTATGATACGTTATGAGTTAGGTGAGTTACGTTGAGTTTACATAGATTTAAACTTTACTATTTAATTTGCTTCTTCGTATTACAACCGTATGAAGCGACTGGCAACTCTATCTTTAGCTATTGATTGCACAATCTCGAAACTGGAAAAATATGTTACTCGTACTATAAATTGATTGATATTCCTGCTGAATATATATATATATATATATAAGGTTATAGGCAGTGAGTATATATATATATATATATATAGCATATATATATATATATATATATATATATATATATATATATAGTTATATATATATATATATATATATATATATATATATATATATGGTCATAAGTATATATCATCCGTCATATGTATCTTAAAACTATTAATGCTACAGTAAAAACGAATACATTTTTGGAAGCTGGCTAATTCTTAGTAATAAATGTAAAAATATATATATATCTCCTCAAAAGCCAATAGGCAAAAAAAGGAATACATATTTTGAATCCTGGTAAAATTTCACACATAGAAAATGCTTTATACGGCACGCTAGGGGGCTCCAGGGGGACGTTTCACCTGTAGGGGGCGGAGGAACCCCCGACCCAAATACCAAAGAGCGGGGGGTTCCGGAGATCCTCCCCGGAGGTTAGTCCTACCCCGTAGTTCCCTGAAGGCCGAGAGACCCTGACTCTGCCATCGAAGTGGTATATACCCTTTGCAGTATTCTTTATGATAAAAGAGCAAAATTTAATAGAGTCTATTTATTTTAATGATGAGAAACTATTTATTTTAACGTAGAGGTTAATGAAAATAGGTCCTTTAATCATATTACTATATTAATAATAATTTATTTTATTTTATTTTTTTTTTACATTTTCCTCTATGTGAAATTTTACCAGATTCCAAAAATTCATTCTCGCTGTAGCTATTGTAGTTTTTGAAAGATCTATATCTCTAAAGCCATACAAATATATATCTGCGTTTTGTTTTTTTTTTTTTTTTTTTTTTTTTTATTTTCAGTACTAAAATTGGATCAGCATTCCACCTCAATGTATTCCGTTTTACTGTAAGATTAATAGTTTTTAAGATACATATGACGGATATACTAAACGCTTATATATATATATATATATATATATATATGGGTGTTGGAGTAGAATTAGTAAATATAGTATATATATATATATATATATAATTATATATATATATATATATATATATATACACGAGATGAACCGAATATCTATTTTCCAATATTCACGAATGAGAATGTTATGTGAATATTTTTCCTTAATATTCGCGAATGCGAATGCGAATGCAATTGGAAATATATTTTCTTAATATTCGCGAATGCGAATGCGAATATGATTGGGAATATATTTTCTTAATATTCGAGAATGCGAATGCAAATTTGATAGAGGTAAGCCTCGTCATGATCAAAAGCTAAAATAAATTTTTGAAAGGTTATACTTCAAATATAATAATTTCTCAGCTCTCTCTGAACATTTAATCTTTTTCGTTATTCATCATAGATCAGAAAAGAAACACTAAAAGACGCTCTGACAACACTTGATGGTTTACAAGCAAGATATAATGCCTTGCTAACTGTGTAAAATGTAAGACCTTGATAACTGTGTAAGATCAAGATATGTCTGCTAATGCATCCTCCGTGCACCATACAACAAGGTCTTCGTCAAGGGAAATGCATTTCTCTTTGTCATACAATTTTACAAATTTAGTGCCTGTTCAGACAGCTGATCAACCTCATCATAGCTGCTTAAGTGTCGAATTGCTTTCATTATGTCGGTGAAAGTGGTATTTGTGATGGTTTTGAAGCAATGTTTGCTGTTCTTTGTTTTTATTGAACTATTTCAGACTTGTATTTTTTAATTTTTTTCACATTTTCGGCCGATGCTGACTTTAAACCTCTCCGTGAAAAGCTAGGAAGCAAAAAATTTTGTTTTGTATATAGGGTCCAAAAACGTAGCTATAGAATACAAGTCATTGCTCTTTCTGAAATCAAATCCTTTGTTAATTTCTCTTAGTATCGTCTCTCACCATTTTAATTTTTGACTGTCATTGTCTGGGGATAATAATACTCTCTTCAGTGTGGCTAAGAGAGGAATGACGTCCGTTATTGATGTTTTTTACTGATAATCATGGTGATATCTTGAAATGGTTGGAGTATATCGGCACAGCTGGTTAGAATATAACAATCATGGGATGTTAAGACATTTATTCTATCGTTAGAACGACTGTACAAGTAGTCCAATTCATTAGTTCTTGGATCATTTGAAGCGTGCGGTTGAATAGTTTGGTAGCGTCAATTATTACTTAAGATGCGTCACATTAATTTTGGCCTGTATTTTCTTAGTTCCTTTTTAATCAAATGATTAAAGTGTGCTGCAGCTGACTGCATTTTGAGAGAACTTCGCTGACTGGTGTTTGAGATGTCATACTATTTCTAATGTTAAGGTCCTGTTGATGACTGACGAAGTGTGTTATTCACTCACGAAAAAAGCAGAGCTTTCATTATTTTTTTTATATCGGCACCAGCATCTTTCATGATACAAGGAACATCATCTGGAAAAAGATTCCATTTCGCCAACATTATATCGGATACGTCGCTGAGCTATTCACCCGTGTGACGTTCAGTATGTGGTTCAGCTCACAACACAAAATTTGGCGTTTGAAATAATTATCTACGACATGAATAGTTAGAGATAATAAAGAAACGGCTGATTGAGCATCTGACCATTCGTCGGGGGAGAAAGCTAACTTGGATGATTTTTTGATAGAGGTTATTAATTTTGAAACTTTAGTTTTAACGTAGTCATACATTTTCTCACAAAGAATATCTCTGCAGTATTTCCTTTGCCTTAGTTGGTACAAAAGGACCGGACCGCTCCTTTCATAGCCGTACAGAGTCAAAAACTTCTACGCGAGAAAACGAATGATCGTCCATTGCTGTTTTTATTTCATTCTTAAGATGGCATTGAAGATCCTTTTCGCTTTTACTCGTCTTCATTCCTACCTCTTCCTTCTTCATAGTATTACATTATTCCTTGTGTTTGCTGCTTAGACGGTTTCTAAACCCAGAATCGCTCTTCCATTCCAAGCATAATTCCAAGTGAATAACCTGGAACATAACATAGTGACAAGAGCCATTACTAGGGGTACTTTGTACATCCCTTCGGCCCCAGCACTAGTACGTGCATTTGTGACATAAAAATTTTTAATTTTCTTTCTTTCTTCTCATTTATCGAATTATCTTTATCTTTCAATCATTGTCCACCGAAGTTTCTAAATTTTTTTGAATCCCCACCCACCAGTCCCTTTAAGTACTTTATACATACTTTCCCTCTCTGGAAGAGTTGTTTTCCCTTTTTTTTCTATTACAGCTTCTTGGACCATCCGGTGCCTCTTCCCGCTTGGGCCTTCAGTCCACCTCACCCCAGTGGATAAGAGTACAAGCTAAAAACCTATCTTTTTCGCATATGACCGGGCCCCCAATTGTAAGGGACCCGAACCTTGAGTTACCGCAAGGAGGCTGCCTGCAATTTTTGTGAATCTCTGGCCTGTGATCTGGGGCCTGTAACACAACGGATACAAGTCTTTCAATTGTACCACTTGTAATTTTTTCCCCTGTACCTACAAGCCCCGTAACACAAACTTTTTTAAGACTTGTAGCTACAAGTAAAATTATGCCGTTGTAGACCAAAACAAGTGCTTTGGCAACATTTGAATATAGTCGTTTGTGGGATTGGCTACTAGATCCTGGAAGTTATAGATATTTTATTTGATTTGCTATATTGTTTTTTTTCTTTTTAAAGCTTTACTTCATATTAAGCTTTAATTAATAAAATTACAAAATACAACCCACGAAAAATCATAAAAATACTTATTTCAAACTGTCAAAATTTGTTTCAGATTATCGATAGCTATATCGATATCATTATTATTTTTTGATAATCGATTTTTCATGATTATCAACGATTCGATTTAAAAATTACTGTACTAAATAATTTTTTAAAATAAAAATAAATATTCTGCTATAGTATTCAAAATAAAGTATAAAAATAAAAATCTATCTAAAAGAATATAGAAAAATTACACAAAGAAAAGTTTTAATGTATATGCACTTGCAAAAAATTTCTACCCACGTTCTTAGAATTGTACAAATATGCTACAAGTTTTTCTTTCGTCATCTTTTCTGTAACACAACCTACAAGTTTAAATATTTGTGTTACGGAATTGGTCTACAAGAGCTGTGATTACACTTTTAGCTACAATTTTCCAGTTGCATTCTTGTGTTACAGAAAATATACAAGTGTAAGAAAAAATCTTACAACTGTAGGACTTGTAGCTGTTGTGTTACAGGCCCTGAGGTATTTCCGCTATAATTCCTTGGAGTTTTTGGATAACCCCCAGTCATTAATGTGATAGTCTTTCTCGTTCATGCTACTACCCGGAATCAAAGTTCTGTCTTGTCATCCTTATCTTCTCTCGGAAGCTTCTCTTATTTCCACTCCTGTTGAAATAAGAAACACATCGAAAGGAATACTCCAGAATGGCTCATAGAAAACAAAACAAAGATAATGGTTGTTCTAAGAAATCTACAGCAGAAAAGATTTCCCGTGACAAACGTTTACAGATTTTCACCTCGTTTGGGACTAACCTGACACCCCAATCCTCGTTTGCTGCTGACCTTTAGAACCCCTTTTCCACGTTCAAAGGTGAAAATAGGGTTTACAAGATACAGTGTTGGTACGTTTATTCCTCGACCCAGATGTTGCTTTAAATGACATCGGTTTGGTCATCCCCGAAAATACTGTAGGGGACCGCATGACATACGCGCAGTCTGCGGGGAAGAATTTCACACTCCCTGTGAAAGCACACCACACTTCAGAAACTGGAGAGGACCCCACAGTACCTCTTCCTTAAAAGGCCTGACTTACCTGTTTGAACAGGAGGTTTTGGAGTTATGCGCCATACAGAAATTGAGCAGGAGGAATGTCATACACCAGCTCAAAAAACAAATATCCTACAAGACCAAAGCAATATTATGCTACAATTGGAGCAGCCCCTCTGCCTCCGCGTGTCAATCCACCGCCACAAATCCATTCCAGTAGAACTCTTCCCCAAATCCTAGCGAGACTCAACCAGTTACTGTAACCTGCCCGCCTGCACTGCCTATACTACCAACTTTTCAAATAGTCCAAAAGCAGCCCTTGATCCAATCTCCCTTTCAAAATGCTAGTTTATTACTAATCAACAATGAAACTGAGTTGGTTCACCACCACAAAGCTTGGAGAGCATTTCTTACCAGGACACTCTGTCCCATACCATCCCGATGAGTTCGTCAAGCTCTCGTAAGAGGCCTATGTCTATATCTCATAAAATCCGTCTCCCACCATTACTCAAATTCCTAAAAAGGATGTTCCCAAACAATATTAAGATTAAGCACCAAGCTAAAGATTATCCGCTAAAATATATAACATCCGAATTTCTAAAGCAAAACACACTAACCCCAGATGTTAAAAAAATGCAACTCAGAAGAGCCCTCGCCGCAAGTCTATTCTCGAGACAAAAGCAATGACATCAATAAATTATGGTCAATCAACCACTGTGGTCGAACAACAACACACCAACCAACCCTCTGGTAGCTTGCTGGACTATTCCAGCTCGACCGAATCTTCCTCCATATTTTCCATCGCATTTAATACCACGGCACTCCCTAAAAGATTCTTGCCGTAGAGAATGAAATGAATTATAGTTCCCAAATGGAGCCTTATGTGACGACCCACCCTCTCTCTCTCTCTCTCTCTCTCTCTCTCTCTCTCTCTCTCTCTCTCTCTCTCTCTCTCTCTCTCTAATGCTTCTTGCGCTTCCGAGAGAGATGAATGGAAAAGACTTAATTTGTTGACTAGATAAATACTATTTGATAAATCACAGTTAGCCTCTCTCTCTCTCTCTCTCTCTACCTCTCTCTCTCTCTCTCATCTCATATAAAAATCTATAAGATAAAGAAAGATATGTTTAGATGAAAAGAGCATAGTTATATATATATATATATGTAAGATGGAGGGGGATTTGCATACGGCAAAAATCAGAAATATACACTAATTTTATAAATATTTAAAAATAAATGGTAACTAAAGCCACAATATTGCTTAGATAGATAGATAGATAGATAGATAGATAGATAGATAGATAGATAGATAGATAGATAGATAGATGTGTGAGAAAAATGATGAGATGACGTGAAGAAAAATATTTGAGAAGAAAAGATTAAAGCGAAAAAATCGGGAATTTCTTTTTGATGTTCAAAAACTTCAAAGAAATTTTTGTTTATTATTATTATTATTATTATTATTATTATTATTATTATTATTATTATTATTATTATTATTATTATTATTATTATTATTATTATTATTATTATTATTATTATTATTAAAAAATTCAGCTCCAGTCACGTGTGCATTGTTTGGGTATGTAAGTTTATTGTAAGGGAAATTATACACGAGATCTATTTTAGGCTTTTGATGAGAGAATCCGTCGCGAAATCGGGACGGGACCATCGATCGATTCACACTTAAATTTTCACCTTGTATCTTCTTCTATGACGCCGCAACGGTAGTGTTTGAGTCGCCAGGCAGAGGGACGGGAATTGATCCCTCCTCCGCAATCCGCAGTTCCTCTCATAAAATAAAAAATATAAGTTGAAAAAATTATATAAATCGTCAAGTAATTATTATTATTCATTATTATTATTATTATATACTTTTTCTAATTTTCATATTATTATTATTATTATTATTATTATTATTATTATTATTATTATTATTATTATTATTATTTTACAATTATTATTATTATTATTATTATTATTATTATTATTATTATTATTATTATTATTATTATTATTATTATTATTATTATTATTATTATTATTATTATTATTATTATCATTTATTTTTTAATAATTAACGTAATTAAATATTTTATTTACTTCTAATGTTTACAAGCGCTTCTTTATTATATATATCGATTTTATAGTAGTGCGGTTGACGTGGTACCGATGGCTTTGGCTGAGCAGAGCAAAAAGAAATTGGCTATTAATATGATGGTTTCCCTTGTTCAATTTGCCAATGATGATTGTTTATCCAACAAGACGAGTTTTCTTCTCTTATCAAGAAATATGACGCCCTAAACGCCCACACATATATAAGATCGAAGTTTGCGCGTGATACCTCTCTCTCTCTCTCTCTCTCTCTCTCTCTCTCTCTCTCTCTCTCTCTCTCTCACTCTCTCTCTCTCTCTCTCTCTCTCTCTCTCTCTCTCTCTCTCTCTCTCTCTCTCTCTCTCTCTCTCTCTCTCTCTCTCTCTCAAACCTCAATCTTTTATCGCTTTAGCCTTTAAACATCAACCTACTGTTAATAGTATATAAGTATATAGCATAGTATATATATATATATATATATATATATATATATATATATATATATATATATATATATATATATATATAGTTGAAGGTACTAACCAAGCAAAACTATAGACTTTTCAAAGAGCTATATTTAGATTAAAAGTTTCATAAATATATAAATTTTGAACCTAAAAATCATCGGTTTTTTTTTTTTTTTTTTTTTTTTTGCGTTTATTCATCGGAAATATTAGAAAGTTTTTTTTTTTATTTCCCATTGAATGACCACTGCTCCGGTGGGGGGATAGGTGGGACGAAGTTCCCATCGTCCACCGGGAGGCCGAGAGACCACGACTCCTGCCATCTTAGCGCTACCCTATGGTATTCCTTAGTTAAAGTAATACCATAGTATAAAGGGAATTAAAATAATTTTTATGCAACTTATTGCTAATTATATAACTTCACCATATAGTAGGCAGTAGATATAGCATATATATATAGCAGTAGGAAACTAGTATATATATATAAGTATATATATATATATATATATATATATACAGGTGTGGTATATATATATATATATATATATATTATATTTACTTGGTTGCCCCCGCCCTTCCTAGAGAAACGGGTTTCATGATATAGTGAAACCACAGCAGTCGAACTCCAAAGATCCGTAAAAGAAGAAAATTCGTCAAAATTACTTCTAATGACCTGTTAGGTCTCAAGTAGTTCAATAGGAGATATCCTGCGTCGTCATGGTTGTCCGGGAGGGATTGAGCAGTGGGAGAAGCGAGCGTTAGAATTTTATATTTATACTTGAAATAAACGGGACATACATTACTCTGGTTTATTATTATTATTATTATTATTGAAAAGCGAATTATAAACGTTATATTCACGATAAATGCGAAAACGGTTAAACACCCACTGATTGAACGAAGTACAACAG
>JABUQX010138498.1:2500-14283 GCA_015478945.1 Trachelipus rathkii
ATGTCAACCGCCAAAGACAGCTCCTTACCCCGATGGATGAATTCTTTGTAACAGGCCTTCAATCCACTAGTTTTCATCCCCTTTATCAGGTCCTTTATATAACTATCAGTTTCTTGCTCGATAGCTATTTCCCTGAAATCTACACCATCCTGCATTTTCTTCATCATCCCACTTAACCCTTTTTTACTGTATGTTATAGTATTTATCACAAAATTATCAAAGTCATTATCATCACCAGCTTCGCTACTATTATCATTGCCACTATTATTATTAATCATTATTATTATTATTATTACTATTATTATTACTACTACTACTACTACTCACTATTGCCCTTATATTATTATTATTATTATTATTATTATTATTATTATTATTATTATTATTATTATTATTATTATTATTATTATTATTATTATTATTATTATTATTACTTACATGATTACTATAGCCTTTTATTATTATTATTATTATTATTATTATTATATTATCATGATATTATTATTATTATTATTATATTATTATTATATTATAATACTCCAGCAAATTTTGTTCTTTTAACGTTCGATTTAAAAAACTTAATCCTTTCCCAATGGAATTCTGAGAATTCCATTCACTAAGCTCCTCCTCCGATTGTAACCCCGTTTCCATGGCAATTTCTTTTGGCCACGCCCACTCCCCATCTTCTATACAAGCTAATTGCAATTCCCCAGCCTCTATAATCTTATCTCTTTCGTTAGCCAATTCTGTCAAAATTATCGCCAATTTATTTTTAGCCTTAGAGACCAATTTAAATTCAATGTCAAAATTTGCAATGGCGTTCAATAAATTTATCTCCCGAATATTATGAACTTTTGTGGCACTCTTTTTCGTATAAGCTGTGATTAACCCACTGTTACTGGTACAGATATTGACTCTCCTATTTGCAATTAAGTAAGCATATTTTTGTAAACTGTTATTGACGCATAGTAACTCCTTAACCAACTGTGGTAGTGCCACCTCCACCTCAGTCAGTATGGTACTGTAAAGTGCGAAAATCTTCGTCTGATCATTTTCTTCTCCCATCAGTGCACTGGCTATAGTGAGCTCGCTCACCTTCGTGTATAATAGTAACTCAGTTTTTTCATCAGGGAACGACAACAGGGTGGCGCTCACCATTGCCGCTTTAGCTTCTCGAAATGCCCGGTCGGCTTCCACCCCCCAAGAAATCTTCTTATTGGAGGCGGGTTTTCCTTTCAACATTTTCGTTAGGGGTTGCAACAATTGAGCCGCCCCGACTATATTAATTCGGCAGAAGTTATATAGACCGAGAAATGCCCTAAGTTGTTTGATAGTTGTTGGCTTTGCAACATTCACTACTGCATCGATTTTTTCCTTGCTAGGCCTGACTCCCTTCTCGCTAATGTTGAAACCTAAAAAATCTGTTTCTCCGACTGCAAGTACACATTTTTTTGGGTTCATATAAATTTTCATATACTTTAATCTCTCTAAAACCTTCTCCAACATTGCAACATGTTCTTCAAGAGTCGAACTGGCAATTAATATGTCATCTAAATAAACAAAAACATTCTTTAAATCTCCAAGCAAGATTGACATGAAGCGCTGAAAGGCACTAGATGAACACTTGTGTCCTTGTATTAAATAGTTAAAACTGTAGTTACCAAAAGGACAAGTAATAGTGAAATATTTCTTTGTTTCCTCGCTGATTGGCACTATAGTAAGCTTGCCGAATGTCTAGCCGTGTTAGCAATCTGCAATGTTGCAATTGCAATAAGATATCTTTAATCTTAGGCAGAGTAAAATTGTCAGAGGTTGATCTCTGGTTTAATAACCTCAGGTCAACGACTAAACGAACTCTGCCATCCGACTTTGGCAAGAAGCTAGTTGGGAAACCCCAAGTCACTTCTCCCCGCGAAAATGACCCGCGTCCAATAATTTATTGATTTCCTTCTTGGCTCTCTCAAAAAGATGTGGGCTATACTCCTACTCCCTAACTGTATCGGCGTGCCTTTGACCTCTACATGGTATGGGTAATTTGCCGCCAACTCGCATAAAATCTCTTCTTTTAAAGGGCACTCTTCTCTCTCCCCTCCCCCCTCATCAACAGTGCAATCTTCAACCCCCTCCCAATAGTACAATCTTCACCCCCCCCCCCCTCCCCTACAGATTCCTTACCCATCGAGTCGTGCGCGAGCAGCAAAATCGTTCTCACAGCTGTTAATATAAGCCCCGCCCCGTTTTCTCCGGTACTTTGCGCATATAAAGTGCCACCTTGCAAGCTGTTCATTCTTTAAATTTAAATTAGGTGCTTCATAGGGATTTAAGAACAAGACTTGGTATTTCCTAATTAAATCATTAATTAATTCATATTCGCAAAGCGGTATATCTAAAGAAACAGCGGTTAGAGGGAAAATAGAATTTCGAACATGCTTGGAAAAATCGAAAGTTTCATTACTAAGAGAAATACTACGTCTCGTACTTGGATCCAATAAATAATGACATTTAAAGTCAATAATGAACCCGTGTTTTTTGAGAAAAGGCATGCCGAGGACGTTGAATTTAATGTCTGCAGCGTATGCATGCAAGTCATAAGGTCTGCCTAACCCCAAGTCAATTTTAGTTATCATTTTTTTATAAATATGGATACAGCCTCCGTTCGCGGCCCTGGCACTTCCAATCGGGGCCTCCTCCTTATCCAATTCAAAGCACTTAAAAGGTCGAGGCAACTCCCACAGTCTAGTAAATAAGTCTCATTATTAAGTCTATCAGATATATAATACAATTTGTCTGAAATCGTCCTTTTAATTGTTGCAACAACTCCGGTCGAGTTGCCAGATACTCCCACTACAGTATTATCAGATAAGTCACATGCATTATTTCTTAAATTTAATGATCCCTCATGCTTATCGGAAGGAGAAGAACCTCCTTCATCCCTAAAACTAATACAATTCATTTTCAGAAAGGGGGTTTCGCCCCCTTCAATGATTACAAATTTATTTTTATCATTATTTTTATCAATAAGTATGGAGTCACAAGTCTGAATCACCTCTACCCCCGCCTTCTCCCCAGTGATTGGAGTGGGGGAGCAGGTCGACTCGGTCGGGGGAGACAGCGACTCATTCACAAAGCTATCGTTTTCAATGTAATTATAAGAATTTACAAAACCGTTATCGCCATCACTATGGCTATCATTCCTAATTCTACAATCACTATTATTATTATTGTCATTATCGTTATTAATCTCACCATGCATTGAGTTACAATTAAAAGTTGAAGATGACTCTACCCCTACTGACTTCTTGATGGTTGACTCATGTGGGGGAGAGGTTGACTTACTAGAAGTCCCTGCCTCAGCCATTCGAGTCACCATCTCATCATTAAAACTTTCGTTTTCAGATGCATTGTTAATTACCCCCTCCTGCCTCTGATCATCCTTACAAGTAATATTTCTACTCCACTTAAATCTATTAATATAATTAACATTTCCATTATACCCACGATCATCATAATTACAATTATTATAAAAATACCTATTATTATTATATCTATCATAATTGACACATCCACCATTATCATGGCAACTACTGTAGCCAATACGATCGTTATTATTAAAATCTCCATTATTACAAGTATAAGTATAATAATCATTCCTAACTCTATTACGGCTATCATAATAATAATTTCTTCTACTATTATTACAATTATTAAGATTATTATTATAACGACTATTGTAGAACCCATTTCTATCAAGATTACCAGCATAATTAAAATTAATATTCCCCCCCCCCCAAAATTTGACCTATTCATATAAAAATTGCAGGCCGAGCAATTACAAGAATTTCTACTTACAGAAGCATCATTATTCCCCCACAGATTCACCCCTATTTGGCCCGGGAGTCGTCTCCCGGACCAACCTTTGCGTTTCCCTGTCTCTGGACGTTGGAATTCTGCTGTGGAAGCGGGGGGGTTGCCGGTGGTTGCGAAATTAAGGCGTACATTGGGCAATATCGACCTTCACATCTAAATGAACGATGCAAGTAGCGCTTGTGGAACCTACAGAGGCCTTCGGTACTTGGGCCAGCTGCAACGTTGTCATATGCTGATCGGTTGAAACCCCTTTCTCTTGAAGCCTGATTATCGCTGGGGGGGGAATTCTTCGCATTCTGACACATCGTTTTAGCGAGTTCTATTACGCTTTTGGCGAGTGACCTCATTTCTTCAGCTGACTTTTCATGAGAGATTATCAGTCGACTTATTTCTCTCTCTTGCGCAGAGACCTCTCTGCTCGGCAGCTTGGTGACTTTCTCTTCTGCTGATCGTACGGCGTTTACAGGCTGCCATTCGGTTCTCCCCCCTCTGGGGGGTTGGGGTTGGTAAGCACCGTTTTGGAGAAAAAATTTGTTAAAAATGTCGTCGGCAATTTCAATTAATTCCTCAAAATCATGGTTCTTCTCTGTTGTCATGAGGGAGATTTGTAATTGCTGAGGCAATCGTAAGAGGAAGAGTTCTCTAATAAATTTAGCATCGTTGTCCGTTATTGAATCGAAGCTGGATAGCCCGAGCATTTCTTTTATTCTAACTACATAGTCGGATGGAAGCTCTCCCTCCCTCATTCCTGATCGAAAGACTTCTTCTATCTGCGTTCTTAGCGATGGTGCATAGAGTTTCTCTATTACTTTTACTAATTTAGTATAACAATCGTCTTTTAGGGGAAGTTTCAACGAATTTGTAATCTTGCTTGGTAATTTTGATGCCAATAGCCTTACCCTCTCCCTCGGATCGGTGATTTCATTAAGGTTAAAGATCATGGTCGTCTGCCGAATCCATTCAAGGGCATCAAATTCGTTGAAGAGGGGGATAGCATTGAGGGGAAGACTCTTCTTTCTTTTTTTTCTTCCCAAGAGAGTGGGGGAAAGGTGACTTTTCACCAGGCTTGCTGCTTCATGCTCTTCTCGGATCTCGTTTTCCGATTCCGTTTCGTATTGTGATGAGTCACCTTCTTCATTTACTCCTTCGGTCGGGGGGACTTCTTCTTGGGGAGTGTGATGGGGTCTTGATGATTGAGACCGAGTCACAATAGCCATGTTGTTCCTCTTAGTTTGAACTCTGGGTGACTTTCCTTTTCTGACTTGCACTTCTTTAAGGTTTTTTACTTTTTTTTTTTTTTTTGTGTTTGGGTTTTTTTTTTTGCTTTTTTTTGGGGGAGTTTGAACTGTTTTATTTTATTTTGTATGTTTTTTGTGTGTGTTTGTGTTTTGATCGGCACTTTTTTTTCACTTCACTGATTAAAATTTTGTTTATTATGATTTTGCGTTTGTTTTCACTTCACTTTTGTATATTAGATGTTTGTTTGTTCGAGTCACTCTGGAAGTCACTATTTCCTTTGTACTAACCTTTGATGAGTTAAGTACAGTGGTAATAAAGATAATTACTTCTTAATTTTTATTTCTAAGATTAATTAAATCAGATAGTAAATAATGGTATCAATGTTAAAAACAATTAATAATGCAATCAATCCATTAGTTCACAATAGGCTAGTTCACAGTCATTAATAAAGTTGGTGAAAGTTAATACAATAATTTCTACGATCAAACACAATTTTCCGGTCTTTTAACAAGCTAATGGCTTACACAACCTCTATTCTTATAACGTGAGGTCCTAACGCATCTCTCTTCTTATAATATGAGAGCGTCACCGTCCGTGACTCAACTCTTACAAAAAATGATGCCGACAACAAAAGAGTCGTTAAATACTTTTCATATAATAATAAAATTACATAGTTAAGAGAAATACCCATTTTTTGAGTAGTGTTCATAGGTGCATATAACAGGTATACAGAGCTATCACGAGGCATACATATTATTGTGAGGCAAAGGGGAAATCCTGTCCATATATAATATTAATATATATATATATAATATATATATATATAATATATATATATATATATATATATTATATATATATATATTATATATTTTAATTATTAAATTATTATAAATATTATATATATATATATTTCTCACCTTTCTCACCATCCATCTTGTTAGGTAGATCCTGTCAAGTGTTGCTCCTCCAGAAATCCCTCCAGACGTC
The DNA here is from genome assembly GCA_015478945.1 of Trachelipus rathkii. Lineage (NCBI taxonomy): Eukaryota > Metazoa > Arthropoda > Malacostraca > Isopoda > Trachelipodidae > Trachelipus > Trachelipus rathkii. Next base: position 8,597 of record JABUQX010138498.1, read on the forward strand.
CCGGTCTTCAAATAGTGCCATCCTTTCCACATTCTCCATCGTTCTCCTCTTGACGTAATTGCTTCTTCCACAGCATCCTTCCATCGTTTTCTTGGTCTTCCCACTGGTCTCGTTCCGATAGGTCTCCAATTAAGTAGTCTTCGGGGGTATCTAAAGTCCTCCATTCTCTGCACATGACCGAACCATCTCAGCTGGTTTCTTTCAATACATTCCATTATTGGGCGGACTCCGAGCTCTTCTCTTATTGCGTCACTCCTAACTCTGTCCCTCAGCGTTACTCCTCTTATTAATCTTAACACTCGCATTTCCGCAGCTTCTATTTTACTCTTCTGCATCGTGTTAAGTACCCAACATTCCGACCCGTATAGTAATATTGGTCGTAGGATAGTTGTATATATAGTCACTTTTACCTCTACTGGCACTCCTCTCTGCATCATCAATGGGTACAACATTCCCACATTCTTTGAATATTTTGTTATTCTTTCTCTCAGTTCTGAATCTATCCATCCTTTCTCATTGAATATTACTCCTAGATATTTGAATCTGCTGGTCTCTTTTAACTGTGTACCTTCCATCCATATCTCCGCGTGTTCTCCCTGTCTCGATATCGTCATTATTTCCGTCTTCTCCCTGTTTATTTTCATTCCCCACTCCATCATAACTTCATTCCAAGAATTCACAGCAGCTTGTAGTTCGTGCTGTTCCTTTGTCACCACAGCCGCGTCGTCAGCGTATACAAAGGTGTATTCCCTATCCTCTCTTACACATATCCTCTTCAAGCAGTTGTCCAGATATAATGCAAAAAGTAAAGGGGACAGCACACTGCCCTGCCTTACTCCAGTCTTCGTTTCAAACCATTTCTCCTTTCCCATCTCCGTTCTAACCGTGTTTATGGGGTTTTCATACATATTCCTTATTATCCTTATAAGCTTCTTATTTATTCCATATGCAGGGTCTTCCATCACCATCCACAATCTCTCTCTTTGTATTCTATCAAAAGCTTTCTCTAGATCTATAAATGCGATATATGCTACCTTATTCCATTCTATGCTCTTTTCCACTATCATTTTTAAAGAGAATATCAAGTCAATTACACTTCTATTTGGCCTGAATCCGTGTTGCCACTCTCCAATCTTTCCCTCTAATTCTCTCCGAAGTCTTTTCTCTATTATCCTCTCGTATATTTTATATGCACTCAACAGCAACACTATTCCTCTGTAATTCTGGCATTCTCTTCTATCTCCTTTTTTATGTATTGGACATATCACAGCTTTTCTCCAATCTGACGGTATGTTCTCCTCTCTCCATATACAATTTATAAGTTCTGTCATCCATGCCACCATACCTTCTCCTGTTTTGAATAATTCATTATTTAGTCCATCGACTCCTGGGCTCTTTCCATTCTTTAAGGCTCTTATAGCTTGTCTCACTTCCTCGCCATGTATCGGTTCCAAGTCATCCTGTTCTCGGTCTTCCATTTGTGGGTTATCCTCTTCCATATATTCCTCGTTGTCCACCACATTTAATAATTCATCAAAATATTCTGTCCATATCTCCTCGACCTTTTCACTATCCACTATTGGTTCTCTATCTTTGTTGAATATCACATTCGTGTTAGGTTCATCTTTTGTTCTTAATCTCTTAGCCATTCCATATATCAACTTCCTAGTGCTCCTCATGTCTTCCTCCAATTCTCCTCCTATTCTTTCCCATGATAAATCGATGTTTCGTCTTTTTACTATTTCTGCATGATTTCTCGCCAGAACATAAGCTTGTCTATTTTCCTCTGTCCTTGTCTTCATCCATAAACGGTATTTCTTGTTTTTTTCTTTTACTACGTTTTTGACTTCCTCATTCCACCAAACCGTCTTTTTCCTTTTCCCACTACTTATCTTTTTTGTTCCAATCACTTCTCGTGCAACCTGCTCCACACCTTCTCTGAAATCTTTCCAACCTTCCTCTACTCGTTCCACAGTTCCTGAGATTTCCTCATATTTTCTAACTAGTTTGTTGTTGAAATCTTCTCTTGTGTTTTCATCTTTTAATTTTTCAAAACAATATCGTTCTCTGGTTACTTTCTTTGGTTTCTCCCTTCGTCTCAATCTTATCTTCCCCACCACAAGTCTGTGGTCCGAGTCCAGAGACACTGATGGTATGCTTTTGACATCCATAAACACCCTCTTATCATTGCATATCATTAGGTCTATCATAGATTTTTCCGTATATTCCTGGTTTTCTGAATTCCAGCGGTACCATGTCCACTTTTTACTCTCTCCATGTTTAAAAAAGGTGCTCATGATCGCTGCACCATATATAGCAAAGTCAACTAGTCTTTCCCCTTCTATATTTCTTGTTCCAACTCCGAACGCCCCCACAGCTGCTTCCTCTCCTTCTCTCCTCAATCCCACATGTGCATTCATATCTCCCATAATTATTATGTGTCCTCCTCTTCTTCCATCATATACACCCTGCAGGGTCTCCATAAACTCTATCTTCTCATCCGCAGGTCTTCCCTGATGCGGCGCATAGACCTGTATAATACTTAATTTTGACTCTCCACTCTTCAACGTCACAGCCATAATTCTTTCGTTCACTAATACCGTTTCTATTACACTTTTATATGTTTCTGGTGTCATAACAATCGCTACACCGTGTCTTCTCTCTTCCTCTCTACCCTTATACACCATGACATAATCATTGTGTAATTTCTTCACTCCCTCTCCTTTATACCTCACCTCGCACACGCCCAAGATATCCAGACCTCTCTCCATCATCAGCTCTACAGCCTCCTCCTCTTTTCCAGAGAAGGTGCTCGCGTTTATTGTAGCCAGTTTGTAGTGATAGTCTTTTTTCCGTAGTCCTTGAACTCGCCGAGTCGGGTACCGAAAAGTCTGTCCGTTATTCCGAGGCACAACAAAGGTTTCACGAGCTCAAAGTGTTTTATGCTGCCGGCTTGCTAGGCCTGTCGCAGCAACCCTCCTCTTTTATCCGGACTTGGGACCGGCACAGGGATCATGATCCCTGTGGTAGAGTTATATATATATATATATCTCTCTCTCTCTCTCTCTCTCTCTCTCTCTCTCTCTCTCTCTCTCTATATATATATATGATATATATATATATATATATATATATATACATTTTAATAATAAGCTTGAATCGCTTACTTCTTATATCTATTATTTATCAATTATCCTAGGACCTAGGTTAACCAATGCTTTGTAAGAAATTACACTTTATTTACACATATTTTATAACCATTAAAATTAAAACAGGCTAAAAAATTATTTACAAAGGAACTAGCTCGCTTCTTTTGGAGCCTCTTTCAGGTGATGAAACGAATGTTCATCTTCCAGTTTGAAAGTTTACTCTTCTGGCTGGTTGTTTAATAAGCTTTTGTAGAAAGGAGACATGTGCATAATGGCGTTTGTAAGCTGTCAATCTTGTAGTCTCCAGAGCACTGGTTGTAATTGGGAATAGTGTGTGTGTGTGTGTATGCGGATGGCTTCGGTTATTTTCTTTTATTGGTGTTGTTAATGTATTTTATAATGTTGTTTTTGTTAGGATTTATATAATGATTGTTTTCTTGTATGTGTTGGGTAGGGATGAGTTTTGATTATCTGTATTTAGGGCATGCTTGTGTTGGTATAATTTTCTGTTATGGTCGTAATTATGAAATCAATTTTAAAAAGTAAAATCAAAATTAAAAGCCTATATATTTCATTTTTTGAAGTCTTTGATTACATAGATATAAAACATTTTCAAAAATTTATACCGAAAAAAATAACTTTAATCCCGTCTAATATATTGTCTTAAAAAGTTTTCAGACCCCCTAAAGCCCCCAATTTAAACCCCCGCCTTGTATTTACAAATCCCATGCACAAATGTAATAAACTCTGCAACTATATAGGCAGAAACCACCAACCATAACATAAGATTATATATAATATATATGAACATATATGGATAGATAAATTAATATATATATATTCATATATATCTATGCATATTCCCTTTATATATCTTTATATATATATATATATATATATTAGTGATAGAGCGAAGCTGAATTTTTGTATAACCGCGGTTGCGGTTTTTTTGGGGTTCTTAAATTTTTCAACAACCGCGGTTGCGGTTTTTGCGGTTCATAAATATTTCGCTGTAATTTACGGTTACAATTACGAATAAACAAATGAAGTTACGCATGAGCAGTTAAAATAAAATTAAAAATGTGTTCTTTACTACTACTACTACTACTACTACGATTACTAATAATAATAATAATAATAATAATAATAATAATAATAATAATAATAATAATAATAATAATAATAATAATAATAATAATAATAATAATAATAATAATATAATAATAATAATAATAATAATAATAATAATAATAATAATAATAATAATAATAATAATAATAATAATAAATAATAATAATAACAACAATAGTACTCGTCTATAGACATCATAAGTATCATCATCTTCCTTTTTTTTCCAAGACTGGGGTAGATGCGTCACGCACCGGAAACAGAAAAGTAGCAGAAGAATATGACGCAGTGAAAAAGCCTTCTTACCTCCTTTGATACCCATAAAATTGAGAACTCGTTGCAGTAATAAAAATCACCCTAGGGCTTCACGGGACTGCAACGGACCCTCACTGTGGCATCTCGTCAACGTAGGGTTCATCCCTTGGACCAGATGGGCCAAACCATACCCCCCCTCACAAAACTCCGCCATTCACTTCTTTTATGCAACCTTCTTCTCGCCTCTACCAAACTCAAATTCCTCTCATTCAGGCATTCCATTACTAACTTAATCCACTATTTCTTCTTCTCCCAACCGGTTGACTCACACTCACCACTATATATCCCCCCGACTATCATCTATCCTCTCCACATAACCAAACCATCAAATAACTTTCATTTATTCTCTCATTTTCTTCTTTTCTTTCTAACTCTCTAATGCGTTCTTTTTCCCCATTTTAATTCCTCGCACCCCTAAGATTGTCAATCTGAACACAACGTATTTTAGAGCTATACCTTATTCCAGACCATAGTTTCACTACTATGCATTAACGCAGGTAACAACCTACATTCATGTAAGACCTAGCGCACTCAAGAATTAGTCCTTTACATCCACCAAGGATTTAATTTCACCAACCACCTTCCTACCATTCACAACCTTTCCTACTACACTCTCCATCATTCGTTCCCTTTTCATCAACATATGTCCTACCATTTAACTCAAACACTGTTCCATTTTCACCATCAACATAACTTTACACCAAGGATTCTCCTTACTCACAACAAAACCCTTGCTCTTATCTACGTTTACTTTCAAACCCATCCTTTTACACACCCTGCCAAATCCCTCCTCTCAAACTCTCTTCAGATTCGCCGCTCAAGCCGTCATTACGCACATAATAGGTGGTACTCTCGTCATCTCTTCCATTTCATCATTCTAACACCTTCAATGCTACCCACCTCGAATTCTTCGTAACTCTTTCCATATACCAATTGAATAACCAAGGAGACATAGCACATATCCCTGCCTCACTAAGCTATTAATATTAAATCAATCATTTCACTCCATTTATTCTTTCACATGCTTCACTATCATGATACATTCCATAGTAATACAACAGCGATATAATAATAGTAATAATAATAATTATGTAA
>JABUQX010138499.1:0-23153 GCA_015478945.1 Trachelipus rathkii
ATTATTATATATATATATATAGTTAAGTAAGTAATAGTAGTATAATATATAGTAAGTTAAGTATTTAATATAACTAATAACAGTATTAAAGTATATAGTGATATGATTATAAATTATAGTATTAAATATATATATTTATAATAAAGTCAAGTATAGTTAAAGTATTAATAGTTAGATATATTAAGTAGTTATAAGTCAGAGGTATATAGTATATACAGTGATTTAATATATACAGATTAGTCAAGTATTAATATAAGTAATAGTTTAGAGTTGATATATATATAATTCTATTATAGTAATAATAGTTATAGCTATATAAAAATAATTATTATATACTATGGAGATAATGGTTATATAGTAATGTATATTAAGATGAGAGAGAGAGGAGAGAAGAAGGGAGAGATAGAGAGAGAGAGAGAGAGTGACGAGAGACTTAGGAGAGAGAGTCAGAGTAGTAGAGAGAGCGAGAGAGAGAGAGAGAGAGTGAAGAGAGAAGAGAGAGAGAGGAGAAGAGAAGAGAGAGAGAGAGGAGAGAAGAGAGAGAGAGGGAAAAAGAGACGCCAGAGAGAGAGAGACGAGAGACAGTAGAGAGAGAGGAGAGAGATGATCGAGAGAAGAGAGAGGAGAGGGAGAGAAGACGGAGAGAGAGAGGAGAGATGCACGCAGCAGAACGAGAGAAGAGAGAGAGAGGAGAGAGAGAGAGAGAGAGAGAGAGAGAGAGAGAGAGAGAGATGAGAGAGAGAGACCGAGAAGAAGAGAGCCAGAGAGAGTAGTAAAGAGAGAGAAGAGAGAGAGAGAGAGAGAGAGAGAGAGAGAGAGAGAAGAAGTAGAGAGAGACAGGAGAAGGAGTAGGAAGAGAGATGGCATAGAATGGAGAGAAGAGAGAGAGAGAGAGAGAGAGAGAGAGAGAGCTAGAGAAAAGAGTGTAGAATTATGGTACGGATTCTATGAGTTATGGGCCTAACTATAAAGAAAAGTACTTTTTCTTTCTGAATATGGAATTTGATAAATTATCTGTGAACATCGAAGTTGGATCGGCACCGGTGGCGAAAACTTGTTGGCTGCCCAATCGTATCACTCGTCAGATCCGGTGCCCGGTCATCTGGACGATAAACTATTTACATAAGAACATTAAATTACGTATAAATCGGAGTAAACACTCCATTTGCTAATGTGTCGCCCCAGTTATATCGAGGAGGGTTGATAAATTTGATTGGTCGAGCAGTTTCCGTATATATGATGTGTTATAACCGTCCGTGTAGGGTGTCTAGGACCTCCCCATTAGGTGGGTCCTCTAAACTCTGAAAAACATATGCTCAAGCTACAAGTTGACAAATAAGCAGAAGGGGGTCAGGAAGGAGGGGAATACGAAAGTAAGTTAATGAAATATTCATATTGAAGTATAAAGAAAGAGGTAAGAATGGAAGGATATCTTGGCCCTCTAGAGGAGTATGCAATGACCAACGCACCGGTGATGGCTCGGTTGCGGTGCCGAGTTTATTCTAAATATATTGCGTGTAATGGATACAATATTGGTGTCTTTAATTATATATTTATTGGGATATCTTGTAGATTTCGATAACATAAGGTTATTTCAGGACCATCCACAGGAAAATAAAAATTAAAAAGATCCAAAAATTAAATAAATAAATTTCCTTTTATTCTATATTTAGTGTGGTTATAACGTAAATATTTACCGTTTTTACATACCCTAGAAGAGTAAAATCACTAAATCAAACCACATCCAACCTCCCTCCTGACCATCCTGTGAAATACTAATTGGATCTATTGATTAAGGCCAAAATTTTAACTCAAACAAATTTGTAACGTATATTTTTTACAATAAAAGCCGTGGACATAAATCAAAGCGAGTAAATCAACTCAAATCAAAATCAACTACACATTCTCCATACTCCCTCCTGACCTACCTGCTTGTGGACTCTCTTATTGATCTATTGATTAGAGCTCATATTTCTGTTTACTAAATTGTAAAACGTTTTAACATACCTCTACATCATAATATCACTAATCAAAACATATCACCTCCCTCCTGTCCAATTTGGTGTATTATTGAAATCTATTGATTAAGGTTACAATTTGAGTATCATTTTTGCGTCACATTTTTTAATTACCCTATAAATAGTAAATAGTAAATCAATACCACCCCTTCTTTTGCCACCATTCCGCTCCCCTTCTCTGAATCAACTGTCCAGATCGTTCGATCTATTCGATAATATGTTGATTTCAAGCTCACAATTTCGAGTATCATATTGGATCAAACAGTAACAATAGGAAAATTCTAGATATCTCTTTATCTCAAATTCAAATCAATTATAGATGTTAAGCATTGTAACAAAGTTTTGTCTTCACATTATCATTAAACTTCCTAGCATCTAAATCTAAACTATACAATGATAATTATGAACGACCCTACTAATAGCAGCTAATGCCGTTGACTACGTCTGCTTACAACATGAATAATCTGTCTAAGCAATTTAATAAAGTTTTCCACACTTAACAACAGTAATAATCATACAGGTCAATAAAAGTAATTATTGCCCACACTTTGTCTAAGCATATCTCTATTATATCATGTACGATGTTAATTTACACTAAGACCAGATGGTAAATAATTAACCGTCATTTCCACAAAAAACAGTGGTTAATTATCACCTGATCAGAATTATAAATCTAAAACTATAAGGTTTCCCACATCAATAAAGATAAATATAGGAGTAGAGACTAAAGAAGATACAATGTTTATATATATAAGACTATCACACACCTTAATCACGATATAAACTGTACTGTTCGAGCTTAACAACAGTTAGATAATATATATAGCACAAAAACGTAACATTTTAAAGAACTTCTCAAAGATACTCTCTTAAATAACGATTTAATTTACCATTAATCCCTGGTTCACTATTTTAACAACAATTTAATCCATAACCTGTGCTAATTAAATCATATAACACACACACGAACACGCGAAAGTATGCTAACATCAGACAAAAGTTTTAATCATCAATTTAAACACACATGCATCAAACTGACTAAGAAAATAAACACATCAATGTACAAATAACAAACCCTAACACACCCTTAAGCTAATAAACGGTCAACGTTCAACAAAGTTTCGCACTTACAACAGTAAAGTAACTAACATAACATCCAAAAAGGTAACTTATTCACACTTGGTCAAGCATGTATCTAACATATTAACGTTAATCTTACACACACTCACAACAGCTGCACGAATAAACAGCCAAAGTCGTTTTTCATATCAAACAAAGCTGTTGATTATATTTCTACGACAATGACCGAACAAGTGAAACCTAATACACGTAGCTGAATGTGACAGCATCATTGGGTTTCCTATAGTTACTTTTTACATTATCAGATGCAGTGAAAGCAAACATCTATTCTATATATTCCTCCTCCCAAGCTGTCACCTTTTGATTTCAAGCAGGAGGCGATGTCTCAGATGACACATACTCATTCTTTACCCAAGCTTCAACGCTGTCGATAATCTTGATGAATTCTTCAACCGATATGATTAAAGGTCTATTACCTGCACCTCCAATTGGAATACAGGCAATATATGCTTTTACATTCGTTTTATACGAAAAAAATGTAAATTACACATCGTTGGGTTATACGAAGGTCCTCGTAAAGAGTAGGCCATTCGTAGGAGCAGAATGAGAGGTCATATACCAAACAGCGAAAATGTTCTTACTGACGAATTCGCATGTCTCATATAACAGATCTAAAAGGTAACGAGGTTCTTTCTTTCAATCCAATCAGAAGAAAGTAAAAAAGAATACAACGCACGAACCGAACCATATTAGTTCAAAAGGGTAATCTATTCTCGTCAGACAAACAACAACTAAACAATAACATAGTAGCAAAAATAAGTTCTTTATATACTAACCAACGAATCATATGCTAACGTAGCATTGTTTTCACATTAAAAAAGCGTTAACATAGCATTACCAGAACTAAGAAATATAATGTGCAATAACAAAATTAACACACCTTTTACGTTAGAATCAACAACTAACTTAAAAGTTCCATTTAACAGCATGTAAAGTACCTAGCACAAGCATACAAAAAACGTAACCTTATTCACACTTTTTCAGGCATATCTCTAACATAATGTTACTTTTACATTATCAACTGATTTACGTAGCATTTAGAGTATCATTTCGGATAAACGAAACACAAAAGAGTTCTTTATATTACTAACCATCGAATATATGTTAACATACAAGGTTTTCAAAATATTAATAAACGCTAACTATAGCATCATATGACTAAGAAAATAACTGTACAACGACAAACTACACAATTTAAGCACGAACTAAAGGGTTAACTATTAACAAAGTTCCACACTTACACCAGTAAAGTAACTTAACATTGCATACAAATCGTAACCCATTTCAAACTTTTTCCAAACATATCTCTAACATATTAAACGTTAATTTTACATTGACGCGGTAATATTATACAAGGATTTATCATAATCTGTCCAATTATCATAACAGACCAACCGAAAAAACTGTCAACAATAACAAAGTTCCTAACCAAACATACCACAAAAATAAGTTCTTTATATACTAAACCATCGAATATATGCTGACGGAACAACGTTTTTACATAAGAAGCCTAACATAACATAACCTGAATAAGAATAAATGTACAACGACAAAACCTAACACACATTAAGATAAACTCATAACATTAACAAACTTCCGCGCTTAACAACAGTAAAGTACTAACACTTCGTACAAAACGTAACCTATTCACACTTTTTTTTCCAGCATATCTTCTAACATATCATGTTAATTTTACATTAACATCGTAAATTTTAACAAAAGTTTAGCATAAACTGTCTAATCATCCAATACTGACAAACGATAATGCTGACGTAACAAATGTTTCACATCAACTTCGTAACATTTAAAAGCAAAAAATTCATCATAACCTACTCTAAATACCATAATCCCCAGCGAATAATCGCAAACATAAAAAGTTTTACCCAAACATAAACAAAAAATAACAAACATTTTATCCCAAACATACATAAAAAATAAGTTTCTTTTTATAAATATCCCAGTAAAGCGTAATAATTTACTGATTTTAAAAGCAGTAAATCAGTAATCAGTAATCAAGCCACCCTTCCCCTGCAGTCCCCCCTTCCCACCTCACCTGTGATCTATTGCACTATTGATTCAAGTCATATTTTCAGTAAAATTTCTTAACAAAACATAACATAACATAATAAGTTCTTTATATAATACCATAACTCTACGAATATAAATGCTTAACCCACCAAGGTTTTTTCGCAATCGAATGAAGCTAACAAATCATCCACCGCGACTAGGAATATATGTACAAATGCAAACCTAACAATATACATAGCGTATGATAATCAGCTAACATCCTGAAAAAATTCCCTACCTGATCAAGGTAAAGTAAGCTTAACAGGTCATATCAATACACGTAGTTCCGTCACTTTTCCGAGCACACCTATTGCAACAGGTTAAAGCCGTATTATCTATACAAATTTATCCCTTAATCAAGTGATCAATCTATTCAAAGATGACCACCAAATCTTGAACTATGATTTGACACTATCTTCCATCAAAGTGTCACTCGTTTGAGTATATAATAATTTGTCCATACGAATAAACCGTAGACCTTATAAAAGTCTAGGTACAAACCCTAACATTTATTTCCAACGAAAACTTACCTACGGCATCACGTTTATAACACCAACATCGTCACAGTTAACACGAGTAAATTATCTTACAACAAACTCATCATTTCTCTAACATAATCAAGTGTTTGCCAAATCATATGTAATATTTTTAAACATAACGTACTTAACTTAACGAATAAACAGTTTGCATTAATCAAGAGTATCCAAAGCAACAACATTACTTCCGAGAGAAAACCGCCAGGGGAATTCCGCCACCTTGAAGGGTGTGAATCTCTGCGAGGGGGGATCACCCGAAGGGGTGTAAGCGGCTTTGGCCTCAGCCGAAGGGCTGAGGCTTACCCCTCCTTCGAGAGCCTAGGTTAAGTTTTTGTTGATAATGTTAGGTTGCCCTAGACTTTTGCTATGATTATGAATTATTCATAGATCAAATGATGTTATACTCGAAACGAATGACACCTTTTGATGAGATAAGTGTCCTTAATTCACTTAGTTTCAGATTTGTGCGCAATCTTTGATAGATGGTCCACTTTTGTTAAGAGGTTTTGTTAGATAATACGGCTTTACCTGTTGCTAATAGCTCGAAAAAGTGGGAACATGCAATCGTGTATTGTTGAACACTGGTTAGGCTTACGTTTACCTTTTGATCAGTAGGAGAGAATTTTTCAGGATGTTAGCCGATTATTTCATACGCTAGGTATGTTAGGCTTGCATTTGTACATTATATTACCTCGTCGCGGTTATGGTTTTGTTGCTTTTATTGATGCTAAAAAACCTTGTTGGTTTAAGCATAATATTCGTAGGTTGGTATATAAAGACTTATTTTTATGTTATCGTTTGTCCAAAATATACCTGAATATGACTTGAACTAATAAGTTCAATAGATCACTAGGTGGGGTGGGGCGGGTAGGGGACGGGAGGGGAGGGTGGCTTGATTTACTGATTTACTGATTTACTCGCTTTAAAATCAGTAAATAATTACGCTTTATGTGATATTTTACTCAAAGAACTTATTTTTATGTTTAAAATTCAGGATAAATTTTGTTATTTTTTGTTATGTTTGGTTAAGACTTTGTGTTATGTTTGCGATTACTCGCTGGGGATTATGTATTTATGAAAGGCTTATGATGAATTCTTTTTGTTATAATGTTACGGAAGTTGATGTAAAACATTTGTTACGTCAGCATTAAATTCTTTGTCAGTATGATGATTAGAAAGGGTTACGCTAACTTTTGTTAAATATTACGATGTTAATGGTATAAATTAACATTGATATGTTGAGATATGACTTGAAAAAGTTGAATTGTTAGTCGTTTTTGTTACGAAGTTGCTGCCTTCAGGTACTTTCACTTGCTTAAGCGCGGAACGTTTGTTAATGTTAGTGGTTTATTTTAGGGGATATTGGTGTGTTAGGTTTGTCGTTGTACATTATATTCCTAGTTCAGGTATTGTATGTTAGTTTATTAATGTAAAAACGTTGTTACGTCAGCATATATTCGATGGTTAGATATAAAATGAACTTATTTTTCTAGGTTGTTATGTTTGGTAATTGTTTATGTTTTACAGTTTTTACGTTGGCGTATGAATAATTGGGACAAGATTTGATTAAATCCTTGTTAATAATTACCTGCGGTCAATGTTAAATTAACGTTATATGTTAGTAGTATGTTGGCACAAAACGTCAATGAATAGGTTTACGATTGTTATGCAATGTTAGTTACTTTACAGGTTGTTAAGTGTGGAACTTTGTTAATGTTAACCCTTTATTCGTGCTAGTTGTGTTCATAGTTTGTCGTTGGACATTATTTTCTTAGTTCATAATACGCTATAAGAAAACTTTATTATATGAACAAACCTCGATTGCTGCTTGCTATATTCGTATGGTTTAAGTATTATAAAGAACTCATTTGTGCTATGTTATATGCACCGAAATGATACTCTAATGCTACGTATCAGTTTTGATGCTAAAATACAATGATATTTGAGATATGCCCTGAAAGTGTGAAGAGGTCTACGTTTTCTATGCTGTGCTAGGTAACTATTACTGAGCTGGTAAGGAACTTTGTTTATGTTAGTTGTTTATTCTAACGTAAGGTGTGTTAGATTTTGATTATTGCACATTATATTCTTAGTTCTGGTAATGCTATGTTAGTTTATTAATTGTGAAACAATGTTACGTTAGCTATACTTTCGTTGATACAGATTAATTATAAGAACTTATTTTTTGTAAGCTATGTTATTGTCTGTGATGTTGATTGTCTGACGAGAACTATATACCTCCTTTGAAATGTATTGGTTCGTACTGCGTGCGTTGTATTCGCTTTGTTTACTTCTTCTGATTGGTTGAAAGAAAGAATCCCGTTACCTTTTAGATCTGTTTATACATCAGAATTTCGTTCAGTCTAAAGTGACATTTTTCGCTGTGTGTTGGTATGATGACCTCTCCTTCTGCTCCTACGAATGTCCTCTTTACGAGGAACTTCGTCATACCCAACTTTTGTGTCAATTACATTTTTTTTTAATTTAAACTAATAGTGAGCACTATATTGCCTGTATTCCTACGGTGCAGGTAATAGACCTTTAATCATATCGTTGAAGAATTCATCAAGATTATCGACAAGCGTTCAGCTTGGGTAAAGAATGAAAGTGTGTCACTGAGACATCGCCTCCGCCTGAAATCAAAAGGTGACCAGCTGAGAGGAATATAATAGAATCAGATCGTTGCTGTACTCACATGCATTGATAATGTTAAAGAGTATAGGATAAAGCTACGCAACTACTTTGGAAAACCCTAACTAGATGCCCGTCACATTCAATGCGTACATGTGTATAGGTATTCACTGTTCGGTCATCTGAAAAATATAACAGTTTTTGTTTGATATGAAAAACGATCTTAAAGTCTCATCTTAAAGATGTTTGACATACTGAGGACTTAATTCATAATAGCTCAATTGTGTTAATCTACGATATTTACGCCGAAACATGTGGTTTCCCGTCATAATGCGTAACTAACAGACAATGCCTTATAATATGCAGCAGCGATACGTTTACTTCTCTCTAGCGTGAGCGAGTGAGTGCTGTTAGAACGAAAATATGGCAGAATGGTTTAGTGCCACAGGTTGTATTAATGCTTACATCCTGTCTGATGGTGGTACATGACCCATGCTGTTGTGTGGATCTGAAACATTCTTAAAACAGATCTTATTAGTACTTGCTCAAATATCAATTCAAACATAATAAGTTTTTATTTATTAATTAACATTAGAATCCTCATCTATCGCCCCTGATTAGATGATTAATATATTTAACAAAATAAAAACTTATATGTTTGAATTGTATTTATTTATTTAATGTTCTTTTTTATTGAAAAATATATGTTATACACCTGAAAAACTTCGTTTTACTGTCCCCTTATGTACGCTTTTGTGTGTTTAAGATGTTGCGTTGGCTGTTTTTCAGTGAGCTGTTGTGGAGTGTTGTGGTTAAGATCTAACGTTAATATGATTAGATACATGCTTGCCAAGTGTGAATAAGTTACGTTTTGGATGTTATGTTAGTTAACTTTACTGTTGTTAAGTGCGAAACTTTGTTAACGTTGACAGTTTATTCCTGTTTGTGTTAGGTTTGTTGTTATTGTACATTATTTTCCTAGTTCATTTGATGCTATGTTGTTTTATTAATGTGAAAACTTTGTTATGTAGATACTTTCGCTGTCCTGTATGATAATTACACAAGGTTACATGTTAAATTTTGTTAAATTATTCACAATGTTAATGTAAATTAACATCGCGTAATGTTAGAGATATACTTGACAAAGTGTGAATAAGTACGTTTTTTTGTGTGCTATGTTAGTCACTTTACTGTTGTTAAGTGAAACTTTTGTTAATGTTAACAGTTTATTCGTGTTAAGGTGTGTTAAGTTTGTCCTTGTACATTATTTCCTTAGTTCATGTTACGCCATGTTAGTTTTATTGATGTGGAAACCTTATTATGTTAGAGTATATTTTGATCAGTGTGATAATTAACCACGTTTGTGATAAATTTTAGTTAATTATTACCATGTTAGTGGTGATAATTAACCATCGTTATGTTATGAGAATATGCTTGATCAAAGTGTGAATAAGTTCGTTTTGTATGTCTATGGCTTTGTTTTTAGCTTTATTCTGTTGTTAAGTGTTGGACTTTTGGTTAATGTTTATACAGTTTATTACTATCGTTTAAGGCGTGGTCAATGCTTGTCTTGTGGGCTTTATACATAGTCTTAGATAAAATGCTAAGCTAAGATTTTATTAATGTGAAATATTTACTTGTAGTTATACATTATATCTTGTTTGTATCTTTTTTTGTTTTAAGAACTTGATTTTACTGTTTGTTTATCCACAAAGTGTATACTCATAACTGGCTTGAATCAATGATCATCTGATAATAATCACGAACTGGACAGGAGGGTGGCGGAATGGTAGTTGGGATGGCTGGTTTGATTTACTGATCTACTGATCTTAGGGTATGTAAAACATGAAAAATTTAGTAAAATTTGATCGCCTTCACTGCAATAGATCAATAGATCAATAGATCACCCAATTGGACAGGAGGGAGGTATGGGATAGTGTTTGATTTAAGTTTTTTCATAATTTGAAATGTAAAGACGTTACATTTCAAGTAAAAAATATCACTTGAGGGAAAAGATCAATAGATCACAGATGGTCAGGAGGGAGTTGGATGGTGGTTTAATTTAGTGATTTACTGTGTTTTAGGGTATGTTAAAACGTTACAATTTTAGTAAAAATTTGCCTTGAATCAATAGATCAATAGATCACAGATGGTCATAAGGGAGGTTGGATAGTGGTTTGATTTAGTGATTTACTGCTTTAGGGTATGTAAACAACGTAAATTTTTTAGTTATAAACATAAAAGAATAAGAATTTTATTTATTTCTTTATTTTTTTTTTTTTATTTTCTTGATGGTCTGAAACCATTATTTCGAAATCTACAGACCCACACATATATAAAGACCAATATTGTATCATTATCACAAATATTTAAATAACTCGGGCACGCAAGGACTACTCTCCTCCCAGCACTTATTAAAAACACAGAAATTAAAGAAAATCTCTTCTCTTTATTTCTGCTTTTCTCCATTTCATTCGAATGTCCTTTCCACTTCATCAATTGCTTTCCCGGTCTTACATTAAAATCTCCAATCAATAGAAATTATCTCTCCTCGTTTTCATGCCTCAGCATTTTCCTCTATCATATTAATAAACCATCATATTTCCGATACTACTAGATGAACTCTCGATAACCCTATGAAAGGCACAACATTTAGAGTTTTGTTATATCCGGATGTTATTAGCCTCTGGCACCGCAGTGGTCCAGACCGGTGCCGAGGGCCAAAACATCACTCAGATTCACATATCCACAGTATTTCTCAGAAATCTCAACTCTGGAATAACCTCTCACCAAATTATCAGACACAATTACAAACACTTTCGATTTTTTAAGAGGGGGTGGGTCTTTCCTTCGGGGAACCCATGGGACGTACTTCGTTATACAATGAGGTCTCCTCATCATCTAACATACCTTCCAAATTTTAGCACTATACGATAACTCTAACTACTACTACACTACTACTCTGTTCACTACTACTACTACTACTAGCTACTACTACTACTACTACTTAATAATAATAATAATAGAATAATAATAATAAATAAACATATAATAATAATAATAATAATAATGAATAATAATAATAAATAATATAATATCATAATAATAATAATATTAATAGATGCTGAGACAGATAGGCGATTGCGGACTGCGGGTTTGCGGGTGGCGGGCGTGTGAAGGAACAGCAGAAGGAGGACGCAGAAAGGGTTTAAAAAACAACTCAGAAGTGACTTCTTCGATGTAATAATAATAATAATAATAATAATATGTATGTGTATGCGCACGCGCGCGCGAGCGCGCGCGCGCTCTCTCTCTCATTCGCATCGAACACCTGGTTCGATGATTAGCCGTTAGACTTAACTCAATCTCGGGTTTGGAAGCCAAAAAGGGTATAGCGGGCGTAGCGCTACTGCTCCTCGGGGGTGCCCCCTCTATATAATCCTAACCGACTTGAAAATTACCACTGTTCGTCCTTACACATATATAGCTTATATTCCAAGTTTCAGACCTATATCTCTATTCCTTCCTAGCGAAAGAAGTGGCAGTGCGGAAGTGGGCCTGATACTATATATATATATATATATATATAGTATATATATATATAATAATATACGTTAATATTAATTATATAATATATATAATGTTTTAATGATATATAGTATATATATATATTAATTATTATATATTATTATATATATATATATTTATTAAATAATAAAATATATATTAATAAATAATTTACAAATATAATCTTCGGATATATGATAAATTATGCAATTATATATATATTATTTAATTATTATATATATAATAATATATATATATATATTTATATATATACTACTATATATACACTATATATATATATATAGATATATATACCTATATATATATATTATATATAGTTTGAGAACTAGGTCACTTTTTCTATATTATAAATCATAAATTTAAACAATTTTATTTTATTAAGGTTTCAGTTGGTATGTCTGTTTACTTTGTCTATCTTTTTTTTTGTACGTGATCTGTTGTGTTTGTTGTGTGGGCGCTGGTTTTATTCAATAAAAACCCAATTCTGTGGGTTTTTTGGGTGGGCTGTGTATGGTTCGATTGTGTGTGTTTGTTTGTGAGGGTGTCTGATTGAATGATTGGACAGAGAAGATGTAGGGGTGGGCCAGGCTTGGGGTTCTCTATTGACTTCGCCAACGTTCGTGGCCTGAAAGCTACCATGATGCTAAGCTGGAATATATCCTGCTAACCTCTCCTACCTACATTTTAAACTTCGTCTGAGACATGCAGTTAGCCCGGGATTCTTTTTCAAATACACTAAATCTCCAGACTATAACCTATTCTACAATTTCCGTCTAAATGGTGGTGCCTGTGCCTAAATAAACATAACACTCCTGTAACACGTCTTGAGAATCTTGAATTCTCTAATTGTATGTTCTGTGGTTAAATGTTCTCCTACTACTACCTATTACTGTGATTTCTGCGTTTAGCTCCCTTTTCTTAACCGGAAACGATTTTCACGCGCTCCTCATTTGAATAATCTTACTACTCTCAATGAGACCTGTTACGTTCTTCCCAGCTCCAAATGCTGAGACTCATCTTTTAAGTGATTTCAACGTCCATCCACAACTTGAGTGGATTTTGGGCTCCTCATCATACGATGGCAGGAGGGGAGGAGACAAAACAATTCAGTATTCTCACGATCTGGAACAGTTAATTAAAGAACCTACAAACATAGCAGATCGTCCTAACCAATTCTTGAACGACGCTTGATTTATGTTTCCACTACTCTTCTCGATATAAATCATCCATATTTCATCCTAATCGGTAACTCGCATGTGGCCGCGATTGGCTTGGCGTTGAAGATGTCAACGTGCGTCGACAGCAGCAGCTCCACCCATGACATAAAGAACAATAAAGCACGAAAAATCGAGCGAACCGAGGGGCGTGGCGTCGTTTCTTTGCAAACAACCGATGGAGTGAATAAAGCTTGGAAGAACGGAAAGCGACACTGTCACCGGTGATAAGGTTAGAGAGCCGTGTCATCGTCGAGGGAATGAGCGGGTTCATTCCATCCTCAACTAAATCTTTTTTCTCCAACAAATCACTGGTTCGATGGGGGAATGTTCTCGCCGCTCCAATCAAGGAAGCCGAGACTTAGCCTTATCGGGATGGAAAAACTTAGTTCTCACTACCTCTTACCAATTTCCATTCTGCTCGGAATCGTTGCCAGAGCTATTAGCGACAGCTAAGGCGCCTATTCACTTAAAGAGAAAGTGCGACCCCTACTTGGCTCTTCTTCCACTGCTAAAATTCTGGCGTCCAACTGGCCAAAACATCTCTATAACTTTTGTAAATTGCCTTTCTGCCACTTATTCGTCTTGATGGGTTCTGTTGCTGATCTCCTCCCTTTTGAGAACTAGGACTAATCCTAGCTTCGGCCTCTTTTTTTTCATCTAATTCTAGAAACCCCTGGACGACTTCCGGCATCCATCCAGCTGACCTTCTTCTCCTTCCAGGTTTCCTGAAAAATAGGTTCGCTTCTTCCCTGCGATTACGGCATCGATCGGAGTGCAATTGGTTTCTGACGAACGTCTTTATGAATGGCTCAGGGAAGGCTAGTGGCCACGGATGGCATTCCTCCCCGTGTTTTGAAGGGAGTGTGCTTCCGAGCTGCGCCCCTGTCGGCTCGTTCAATCTCTACCTCTCTATGCTTATAGCTAGTTACATTTTCTCAGTGCTGGAAACACGCTTTTTATTCAGCCAATCCCGAAAGGGCAGCACCCGCTCTGATCCCTTCCAACTATCGTCCCTATAGCTCTCACTTGTATCTTATCTAAGATCTTTGAAACTCTCTTTAAATCTCATTTCTGGAACAATAAATTATCCATTCCCGTTCTTTCAGTCATCAGTATGGCTTTCGACGCACGAGGTCTACTGGTGATAATATATTCCTATCTTTACTGATTTATTGTCTTCTGCCCTTTATGGGACTATGGGGAGTCTTGTGGGTGGGTGGCACTCGAGCTATCACCCAAGGGCCTTTTGATCGAGTATGGACATGCTCGCTACTCTGTAAGCTCCTTCCTTTGGTTTCCTCCTTTTCTTTTGCTTACTCTTGTCTAGTATTTGTTTTCTGTCTGGTCGCTCCATATCAGCACTTGTTGAATAGAGCCACTTCTTCCTCCTTTTCCTGTTAATTTGTGGTGTGTCCTCAAAGTCGTTTTATGAATCTTTCCACTCTCATCTTACTTTTTCATCAACGTTTATGCCTCCGCAGGTGTACTTCTATTGACCTGTTCACTCTTATGCCGATGACCTCAACTCTCCATTCTTTCCACTCATTTCAGAAATCCTGCCTGACGTTCCTGGTGTTCTTTTATTTTGCATCTAGAGTTTGCCTCACGTTTCAGCTTCCGATTCTATTCTTGCCGAACCTGGATGGGTTTTCCCGGTGGGGGGCGGCCACAACCTTGTGAAATTCCAACTCTTTGAAACTCAACTACTTACATATCCTCTCAAAACAACCTCCTACTTTCCTTATTTTTTTCGAACGGTTCTAAACGTTCACACTGTTGACAACATAAACATTCTTCGTCTGAACAATAAACAAAAATTTCTTGGAACCTCAATATCCATCAACGGTTGCTAACGGTAGGCCTCAAAGAAACTGGGGAGTTTTGTTTAGAGTGCGAGAGAATTTTTTATCTTCTCCACGCTACTCCAGTTATATAGGGCCTTATTCCCCTTCGCTTATGGAGTACTGTTCTAACATCTGGGGGGGCTCCGGCTCCGAACCGTCTATTGGATAGGGTTGAGCCTAAAGCTAAGAGACTAATTAACTTCCTCTACTTTCTAACTCTCTTACCCTTCTATATCTGGACGTGACGTTGGCGCACTATCTCTTTTCTATTAGGTACTACTACGGTAAATGCTCAGAGGAGTTGGCCACTCGCATTCCACCCCCATTGCGTCGCCCTCGCAATACCAAGGGGTGCCCAATGCTCTCGGCATGAATTTTGCGTGAGCATTGAAAATCCAAGACTCGTGACTTGTGGTGCCTCTTCTTTCCAGCCACTCCTCTGCTCTGTGGAACTCCCTTGCCGATCTTCTGTTTTTCCCTATTGTATTTTAATCTTCCTCCTCCTTTAAAACCCCGTCTGCGCACCTCTGAGGATTTGCGCTAGGTCTTTGGGGCTTGGGTGGGCTCTGTTCTGCATTTTATTTCCTGCCCCCTCTTTGAAAAGGGCTCAGCTCTTAATTAGTAACTCGGATTATATATTATAGATAATAATTATAAGTATAAAATTATATATGTATATACTTTTAAATATATCAATATATATATAATATATGGTGTAATCTGTAAATATATATATATGATATATATATATAGTAAGTAAAGGACCGAAAGCTGGGGGAATTTGGAATAACTCTTTTTAAGCTACACTTTTTTTTCCAAAGTAAGTGAGTGCGTAACTTATATACGTTTCATTCGTGTACCACTTTTCTTTTGTTTTTCGTTGGCGTCTGCCGCGTGGTAAAGACATGCACATCACCTACAGATATATATATATATATATATATATATATATATATATATATATATAATATATATATATATAATATATAATCTATATATATATTATATATATATAATATTATGAATATATATATTTAATATTGGAGAATATATAGTATATATATATAACTATATATAATATATATTGTAACGTTAATTGAATCAACGTCAAGATGGTAAGGTATACTGCTTAAAATTGCAAGAGATATCAAATCTGAGAATTAGATGAAATTTTATTAGTTTAAAAATAATTTCATTTAAAATTTACTCATTTTTTATAAAGATGAAATTATTTTATTTGAGAAGAGTCAAAAGGTGATTCCGCTTATCAATATCTTGGATACTACAGGAGAGTATAAATATAAGGTAAATGATTCCCACGCGTCGGTCGATATCTTATTCAAATTTATCGTCTGAAGACTTTATGCTGGCATCAATTGTTCGCATATTTGGTCAATGATTTATTATTGAATCTTATGGATATGAGAAAGTCCTAAAGACTTATACAAGGTATAGTCATTAAGATTATTGTGAATAGTGAATATCAAGAGCTATTGATTAGAAGGTAAACTTCACGTTGTGAAAAGAATCTCACACCAGCAAGAACATTACACACGATCTGAAGTCATTTGAGAAGGAACTCCATATTGTCTATCGAATGCGACTTTTGATACAGTAGAAATTAATGAATAGAGAAGTTGACGCATTTTGAAGAGATCAATTGAAAGATTATTTGTGGAGTTATTCTACTACAGAATAACCAGGAGAATGCGATCTTAGTCTGAGGACATTCATGTGTCCGCAGGATCATTGGAAGCAGGTGGGAAGACTTACAAACTATTTGGAAATTCTAGTAACTGATGTTACGATTTGCTGGGTAGATTACACCCTACATGAACAGACTGTTTTTTTTATTTGACTAAGCGAATTCCGGGGATTTTCAGACTTTTTTATTTGATTATATTCTCATCTTGTGACAATACATTGGGGGCCTGTGTCCGGAATTGCTTCTGAAAGAAGTAAAAAGAAATTGAGTGCTTCTAAAAGAAGAGAAGCGAAAAACTAATTCGTGTCACGAAGTTAGGCCATCACCTTGTGATCGGATATTAAAGTACATATATTAATTTACGATATTGGTTATCCAAACAGTGGAACTGGAAGATACTAAAGTACATATATTTGGGAAATCTGTTCAGAATCGTTCATTTTTGAGAGTTTTATTCACAAACGTTTACTGAAGGCAGAATTGAACAGATAGTATCAAGACACGAATCACTTTGAAAAACTAAAGAATGGATTACGATTCATTAGAGAAAATCGCCCAAGAATTAGGGTTAAAAGGGAAGGAAGCCAGGGAATTCTTAAATGAAGAAAGAGAAGCTGCTAAAAAGGCAGCAGAAAGAGAAAGGGGAGCTGCCAGAGAAGCAGCAGAAAGAGAAGCTGCCAGGAAAGCTGCCAGAGAAGCAGCAGAAAGAGAAGCTGCCAGGGAAGCAACACAAAGAGAAGTCGCCAGAGAAGCAGCATAAGCAGAAGCTGTCAGAGAAGCAGCAGAAAGAGAAGCTGCCAGAGAAGCAGCACGGAGAGATCATAATCTTGAGCTCAGAAGGCTCGAATTGCAAGCGGGTAGTACCGGTCATCAACATGTCACAAATAGTAATGATGTCAAGGCAGGGGTGCCTAAACTCCTCCTTTTGCTGACAATAGAGATGAACTTGATTGCTATTTGGAGCGATTCGAGAGGTTTGAGGAAATTAATGAATGGGATAGGGGAAATAGGGCTTCCCACCTCAGTGCTTTATTAACATAAAAAGCACTCATAACATATTCCCGTATCCCGAAAGAAGATTCCAAAGAATATGATAAATTGAAAAATGCCCTCTTTTTATATTATAACCTAACGGAGGATGGTTATAGGCTAAAGTTTAGGAGCTCAAAAGCGTATGGCGACGAAAGGCCCATTCATTTCATTGACAGGTTGAAGAATTATATGATCAAGTGGACAGAGTTAGCAGAAATCAATAAAGATTTCAATGATATAATAAACCTGCTGGTAGCCGAACAGTTCCTAAATATGTGACCCAAAGAAATAGTGATTTTTTTGGGGGGAAAGAAAAGTTAATAAGTTGGATATTATAGCTTAAGAATCAGAATATTATCTCCTCGCCCATAATAAGAATATGTCGCCAATAGTAAACAAAGAAGACACGTGGAGAAGAGAGAAGAAAGATGGGTATGCAATTAACCGAAATGTGGAAAAATCGAGGCCTCAATTAACCTGTTTTAAATGTGGCAAAAAGGGACATAGGGTTATGGAGTACAAGATCTATACCACCTACAGGAGAGAGAGCCAACATAGAAACTCTAATAATAACCACACTAGCAATAATTGGAGAGAAAGTCCAAAGAGAGAAGCTGTTGCCATAATAAGCGACAGTAGCAAAATGACACGAAATCTGTATTCCTGACGCCATATCAACATGTGAAAATCAAAAATGCGATGATGGCGAAGACGTCATGAATTATGTTGATGAAGATAGTAGTATCGCCTTGGCCTGCGGCAAGTCAATACCTGTCATCAGGAGTGCATGCGTGAAGAGTAGAGGAGCAAGGGCGAATATCATAAAGGAAACAATGTCATTAGTAAATGGAAAAATCAACTGGGTTGTCGGAAAAGTATTAAGAGACACGGGTTGTGACAGTGTCATTGTTAAGAGGAAATATATTTCGGCAGACTAACTAACTGGAAAGAGGAAGCAGATACTGCTAATTGATAATACGATTAGGGACGTACCTGTAGCCGTAATCGACGTCGACACGCCTTATTACATCGAACGTGTCGAAGCGTTTTCCTTCGATTACGCTATTTATGACCTGATAACTGGGAATATCCCAGGCGCGAGAAATGCAGAGAATCCTGATGAACGAGTGAAAACGTCATGCGCGAGCGAAACGGCCAACCTACAAGATGAAGACCCGCTGCACCTGAAAATATTCCGCAGCCGAATGATAATGAGGTCACTTGAGAAAAATTTATCGAGCTTCAACGGGAATACGAAACGTTAAATAGGTGTAGGCTATTAAGCGACATGGAAAACAAGGAGAAGAGACAGTCCTACTATGATGTGAAAAAAGGAATCCTTTACAGATTTAAACAAGAGAAAGAAGGTACGAAAAAACAAATCGTCGCACAGAGGAAATTAAGAAAAGAACTTATATCCATGGCATACGATACATCATGGGGGGGGTCATCTTGGAATTAAAAAGACGACTGACAAAGTACTTTCGGATTTCTATTGGCCGGGAGTGAATAAGGATATATCGAGATTCTGTCACTCCTGCGATATATGTCAAAAATCTATACCGAATGGAAAAATAGCAAAAACCCCTTTGACAAAAGTCCCACTCATTGGAGCTCCACTCAAGAGAGTTGCAGTAGACCTCGTCGGTCCAATTGTACCTTCTTCAGAAGACGGGCATAAATATATATATTGACATTAGTAGACTATGCAACGAAATATCCTGAGGTGGAGGTGGTACCATTGAAAAATATTGACACGGAAACTGTGACGGAGGCCCTAGTAGACATGTACAGCAGACTCGGAATAACCATACTATCAGATTTCGGAACTCAGTTCGTAACAAGGTGTATGAAAGATGTTTCTAGATTGTTAAGTATAAAACAATTATGCACGAGTCCATATCATCCGATATGCAATGAACTTGTGGACGTTTCAACGGTACAATGAAGAAGATGTTAAAGAGGCTATGTACCAAACAACCTAGAAAGTGGAATAAGTATATTAATTCTTTGTTATTTGCATATTGTGAGGTACCGCAAGAGAGCACCGGATTTGCTCCGTTTCAACTCTTGTATGGCAGTACCGTGCAAGGTCCCATGCAAATAATGAAAGAATTATGGGTCAATGAACGGCGGAAGATGAAACAATATATAGTTATCAATATGTTTTTCAATTGAGAGAAAAATTGGAAGAGACGTTAAAAATAGCCACGACTGAACTAGAAAAGGCGCAAAATAGATAACATTACTACGACAGGAGCGCGAAGAATCTAAGAATTAAGATAGGAGACGCGGTCTTGATATTGTTGCCGACAGAAAGCAATAAATTGTTATTGCAATGGAAGGATCCATATGATGTAGTCGAAACGATAGGTGAAAATGATTACAGAGTGACGATCAGAGAAAAAATTAAGACCTATCACGCGAATCTGCTGAAATTATATAATAAGAGAGGCGACGAGACGAAGGATGACGTACAGATTGCTTGTGTTGGAGTTGTAGATTTCAAAGAATGCGAAAAGGAGGAAATGGATTTAGGAGAAGACGCTATCGACCTAGGGAATTGTATGTCTAAGGGAAGCATCGAAGATATTATTATAATAGGAAAAGAGTTAGAGGCGGACAAGAGGGTTAAGATGAAGTGGTTATTGGGAGAATTTGAACACGTGTTCACTGATTTACCAGAAAACGTGGATATCGTACAGCACGAAATAAATTTGACGTCGGAAATTCCAGTAAAAAGCAAAGCGTACCCTATACCCTACACCTTAAGAGAAACTTTAAAAAAGAAGATTAACGACATGTTGAGTATGAAAGTGATCAGAGAATCCGACTCACCATACGAGTCGCCGATAGTTATGGTGAAAAAGAAATATGGGACAAATAGGGTATGCGCAGACTATATGAAATTAATCCAAGTCACTGTATTCGATCCTGAACCAAAGACAATGACCGAGGAAATATTCGCCAAATTTGCAAAAGACAGGTATTTTTCGAAGATTAATCTGAGTAAGGACTATTGGCAAATCCCAGTAAGGGAGCGAGACATCTGCAAAACTGATCTTGTAACCTCTGACGGTCATTACGAGCTTTTGAAGATGCCGTTCAAATAGGTAAATGCCGGCGTGACGTTAGTAGGGCAGTAAGAAAGGTATCGAGAGTGATGGTGAGAACAGACAGCTATCCTGACTATATCATTGTACATACAGGGACGTGGGATGAATATTTGAGAGAAATGAAGGAATTGCTAAATAGATTGGAGGACGTCGGCGCTACCCTCAGACCTTCAAAATGTCAAGTAGCTGTCAAAGATCTAGAGTTCCTCGGGCATAGATTGACAGAAGAAGTAGTCGGTCTACATGACGACAATAGAAAGAAAATACAAAAGGCCGTATACAAAGAAGGGGGTCCGATCATTCCTAGGACTAACAGGTTTTTATAGGAACTTTATACCCAATTTTTCCACAATAGCTGGCCCATTGTCAGATTTAACAAAAAATAGACAACCGATTAAAGTAGTATGGAAAACGGCCCAAGAAAAGGCGTTTAACGGGCTGAAACAGATGCTAAACAGCAAACCAAAATTAAGACTCCCAGATCTAACAAAATCCTTCGTTCTCCAAAGAGATGTTAGCTACAGGGCTATAGGAGCAGTAATGCTACAAGAATATGACGATTGTTTGTTTCCTATAGCCTACGCAAGCAAAAGGTTATCTGCAAGAGAAAAGATTATTCTACATTAGAAAAGGAAGGATTGAGAATAATATTCGGAGTGAGATTTGATAATTATTTATACGGAAAGGAATTTGTTCTACAAGCTGCCCATCAGCCATTGATATACATACAGAAAACCAAATACATCAACGCAAAAGCAATGAGATGGGCACTATTTCTACAGAAGTATAAATTTAGATTGAAGTCCATCAAGGAATGAAAAATACTGCCACCGACTATTTGATAAGAATAAGAATGTGAATAATTAACGTCCGGATGTAAAGTAAAAGCCCGGTTTTCTCTTGAAATATGGGCGTGTGTGACTTTTCAAGGTAAATTTTTCAAGCCGATTTCTGGACTAGCAATGGGTTCATCACTATCTCCAATTATCAGCAACATTTTTATGAAGCTATTAGAAAATTATCATATTTTCCCACAATTCCCTACAATAATCTGGATACGCTATGTCGATGACATTTTTGCATTAATCCCGAGGAATACAAACCCCAAGACAGTTTTAAATTTTGTTAATAATCTACATAATGATATCAGATTCACAATGGAAAAAGCAACAAATAATAAAATAAACTTTTTAGACGTACTAATAACCTAGAATATAGATCAACCTCCAAGCTTTGACATTTATAGAAAACCTACAGCAAATCCATCATACATCCAATGGTTCTCGAACCATGATATATCCACAAAAGTAGCTGTCCTGAGCAACCTTTTTTATTAGAGCCTACAAAATTTGCAGCCCGAAACTATTAAAAATAACTTCCATAGATTAAAATATCCTGATGGTATCATAAATAAATCTTTACGAAATGCAAAAACTAAATTTCTAAAATTAAACCCTACCAAAAACCATTTCAAGAATATATTACCAATTCCCAATATACGAAAAAGAGTTATCAAAGAATATCTACCGAATACAATACAGACTGTTAAATCAAATAATATAATACTTAAATATGCACTTAAACCTAATAATATCAATCAAGTTAAAAATTCCGGAATATACAAAATAAATTGCAAGAACTGTGAAAATTGCTACATAGGAGAAACCAATAACTTTAAAACCTAGTTCTATCAACATAAATATGATTTGGACTGACTACGACAAGCAAACATCATCTTTAGTACGATATAGGCAAAACTTTAACCACGGCATTGATATAAATTCACCAGTCATCGTCAAAAATATACAAAACACAACCAGAAGGAAATTAACAGAGTCGTTCATTATAAAAAAATAGCTCGAATTTCAATCTACAAAAGGGAGAAACTACAATCGATCTAACTACTAACAAATACTTGAAAGAATCGAAAGCACTCATGAATTTGATCATTAGAACTTAAAAAGTGAACGTCATCGGTGAAAATTTTGATAAACCACCAAGTTACCAGAAATGAAGACAAGAACGGAATAGCTAAATTCATATCAACACCAATCCTTTGACATTCAGTCTCCGAAGATGTGAGCCGAGTATGGAACACGAAAGCTTGGATTCCGTTATATTTGTTTTGTATTGTGATTTTAATTAAGTTGTTATGTATTAATAAATAATTTTAATTCCATTTTTAAAAATATTACCTCAAGGGACTTTATCATCAATAAATAACTAACTACGAGTATTTGTAGTATTACAAGATCAATA
>JABUQX010138500.1:0-41831 GCA_015478945.1 Trachelipus rathkii
CGTCCGAGAAAATGCATCAACCTAATTTCCTTATTTTCTAGTCAGGTATTGTTCGTAAATACCCCAGCGAATCTCATCCAATCGGCTCTTAAGTGGGAGAATGGACTTTTTGAGGTCTAACTGGGGGATTAGTAATTTCTCTGTATGACATATGACACCCTGATTCGGTGTCATGTCACTAACGTAAATGCCTTCCCACTTATTATGGAAATTTAAGAGCGTTATGTGCCAGTTTCGTATTTACTTTTCACGAGCTAACTTTTTGACCCACCTTGAATGGTTTAAAATTGACACTGTCTTTCCAATATTGGGGAAAAGTGTGCACTGGAGCATGAGCTTTTTGTAGTAAATAATCAGAAGGTGACATGTCCAGACTGCACTATGATAAGCTATTCATTGAAATTAAAATAGGAGGAAAACTAATCTGTATCATCCCATAGTAGCGGTTGCCTCACTAGAACTAAATCATTTTCAGTAGTGAATTACTTCGATTATAGTATCTGTCTCGTGTTTTGTATTAGACATTCTCATTTTTTACCTTCTGTAGTACTACTTCGTATGAGTGGATGTAAGTTGTGAGAGTCTATCTCACTGTCGCATCTTTATTATGTTGTGGTTATATAGTAACACTATGTTGGCTAGTGAGAATTTAGCTGGTGAATGTGAAATTCAGTTCGCCATTATCTGGTTAATATACGATTTGGAACTTTAGGAAGGAAAGGGAGAAATTGATGTTCCAGTTTCCTAGATACGGTCAAGCTGGATTGTCCGGCAATGGGAACTAGCAGACACCATTTAGAATAGATCAATAAATATCATGCAGTATTTTATTTCCGCTTAAAAGTTTTGGGAATTGAATTCAAATCCATGGCACATAATAGAAGGATAGTTTTGGCTCAAGATTTTCACTGGGTTGGAGTTACATTGAGAAAGGTTTTTCTGATCTGGCAAAACAGGGCGAGACCGCACGTACATCGAAAATTACCCTGATTGACCTAGGATGCCAGCAAATCGCCTTGTATACCAACTGAAGCAGCTTGTTCCGCCTATATGGGCACAGGATACATGGAGTCCCAGAACTATGTGCATTAGTAAGGTGCCAAAGGAAATTGCATATAACACGACTTCCCGGGACGAGTTTTTGTTAATACAAGATGTCAGTTTTTCACCAAAACACATGTTGGTTTAGCATACTGACTTTTTGTGGGTTTAGGAACTGTCATGAGTGTATGGGATCTAATCACTTTTCTTAAATGAAAGTCACATATATCTAGCGTTATCGGTTACGAACATAACACCCTGGATATAAGTCCAAGAGGGTGTATTCTTAAATGGGACTAATGATGTCAACGGCCTTCCACAAGCAAACGAAGATTAAGTAAACTGTAATCACAGGGTTCCACTTGCTTCTGGAAAGTCAGGGAGGTCAGGGAAGTCAGGGAAAAAAAAATTGGTTAGTGGAAAGTCAGGGATGTTTAAGATATGCTCGAAAGTCAGGGACAAAAATCTCATCTCCCTGAATTTACCAAAAAAGTCAGGGAAATTTTAAAAATTCAACGAGAGGATATGAGACGAAATAAATCCATGGACCAAGTTTCAATATGGTTTATTCGGATGACTCAGTCTTAGGGTTTTTGCCTTACTTGTATTAATTGGAATAAAGATGTATTTGATAAGGTGAATGAAAAGGGTTGGGCAAGTGGATGATTCTAGTCATCTCTCCATAAATGATTAGCAGACTTGTCTAGCGGGCGTTTTCTTTTCTATTTTATTAATTAGCCTGTTTCTATCTATTTACCTACTATCTTTTCCTATTTCTGTTCCGTAAGTTTTGTTCCATATTCATCCTTTTGAATTGAAGGTGATTGGTGTGTGGATGTGTTTTAGACTGTATGACTTTATGACTTATCGTGTTTAAATATCTTTTTCTTGATGAGGGATTTTATACTTTTAAGGTTTTTTTTTTTTTTGAGGTTTGGAGAAAATGATTTTGGATTTTTGTGCAGTTGGAAGGTATTTATTTATTTATTTATAAATGATTTCAAACAAAAAAACAAACTCATTAAGAGCAACCAGACTGAGCTTGGACGTCAACTGACCAACAGTTTATTCACGCGTGTGCGTTGGGTAGGGACCTTGACATAGTTCCAAGAGCATACTGTAAAAGTATGTAAAAAAGAACTTTGATCTATCTAACATGGGGCGCCAAAAGCCCGAAGTTTTTCACATTCAAGAATGGTAAAACTCATTTGATTTATCAACAGACTTCAGCAGGACTAACCAGCATACATATTGAGAAAAAATTTTTTCGTTACTGTTCCACGTATCAATACCAAATAATTAGTGAAAGTGTGTGCACTGAAAACTTATGCCATTCCATCAACTTCTAACCATACTCCAACCGATTGTAATGACCCTGAGTGTTCTATTAATAACTAACCAAAATCGTTTTTATCAATCAGATATTTCATCTTTTTTGGCATATTAATAGATGATTGTTACTAGGATCTGAAATAGGTATGCGGACATTAAAGGTGGTGGAAGATAAAATGTCTTTAAACACTCGTGTGCAGTTATAGGGGAAACATTTAAATTAATGTTTCCAGATAGTTGCGGTAGCTTCAAATTTAAAAATGGGGCCGATGAAATATAAATGTGATTAACCTATGGACTTGCTTCCCTATATTTCTTAGAAGCAACGCCACAAATACACTTAGCTTGGCAGTGAACTCATCTAGGACCCTTAGAATTAAAATTCCAAAATATTTTTTCGGAGATGGATGATTGTCTTTCTAAACACTTGATTATGTTTTTTTCTCCTCTATAAGTACCGGAGGTCAATGTTATGTGGAATTGTGGGAAATTTTAAAATTAGGACTGATATTTTTCCCATGGAAATGCGACAGATGGAAGGAGGTTTGCTATAAATTTAAGCAATTTTTAGTGGAGATCTGAAAGAACCACTAGTTCTGAATTCTCCAAGAAATAGCATTTCTCAAATGCTATAAGTGCTTCTGAGACCTTTAATCAACTTCCTATCACTCCATAAATGTTGACAAATGTAGAGTGCGCACATAGGGAGAATATGTAAAAACATCTTCAAAGAGTCAAAGCAGAACCAAAAAGAAGAAAGAGAATAAAAAGGTGAAAAACAGAAAATTTAATTCATACAGATCAATAAACTTGGAAGAGCAGAGAAAGATGTTAAAACTGAAAGCTTTAACAGAAAGAAGAAGACGCTTTAAATTCAAAATTTCAGATGCTTGAGAAGAAAAAGTTAACGCTAAATCTCCCCATTTAGAACTTTTGTGATCAAAGTGGACATTTAGTCACCAAGTCCATTAATGTAAGCTTTTTAATTTATTTCTTTTCTTGTATGGAGTAAAATTTTACTTTGGAAAATAAAAAAGGGTGCGTTGGACGGCTATGGAGAAGGTATAACAATTACTAAAAAGTAAAATATTTTTTAAATTCCATTCCATGATCGATAATATTTTTATCAGTACAAATATTTCAAATAATTTAATGTATGACTGAGTAAATAGGCTGCAATAATGATTAATAAGATATTTTGGATAGACGTAACACCCAAAGTAAGAATACACGCTGGTCAGGGTGAAAATTGTGCGAATTTGGTCAGCGAGGTCAGTCGAGACAACGTCAGGGAAATCAAATTGTCAAAAATTTTCAGTGTGAACCCTGAATAGAGTCAAGTTTACTATCTTTAGCATTACTACAAAATCTTACAATTATTAATTAAATAACATCAAATAAATTTTGACAGCACTGACCTCTGAGACAAGCTAGAAAGGCTTATCAACTTCTTTTGTGTATAAATTTTATTTACAATTATAATATTTAACAATCATACTGTGCTCCCTGGTGCTCATTTGTATATATTGTTTATCTATAGATCTAATTATAACATTTAATTCATAACAAGTATGTTTACTAGGAAAAGAAGAGAAGATACTGGTATAGAGTATCGTATAAATGTTATAAAGGCAGTGGTTTCAACTGTTGTGTCCCGCGGCACCCCGCGGGTGCCGCGAAGATATTTCTGCGGGTTCCGCGCGCTCTAAAAGCGGAAATTTTACACCTTCTCAAGTTTCAAGAAATTTTTGCTGGCAGGAAAAAATTTACAAATAATTTCGAACTCGTTGTGGTATTTTTTTTTTCTTCTTAGCCTTAAACTCTTAGAGAACAAATTATATATATATATATTATACTATACTATATATATAGTATTATATAAATAATAGTGTCTATTACTATATATAGTGATACTTTATATTACTATAATTATATATTATATATTATATATATATATATATATATATATATATCATATATATTATATATATAATTATAATGGGTGCCGCGAATAATTCTTGTTGAGCTATGGGTGCCTTGAACCTAAAAGGTTTGAAAAACGCACTGTTATACAACAGGGTTTTCAATAATTGAAGACATATAAATAATATAAATATATAGTATTACCAGCCCTGGATCAGAAATGGTAAAACATTTCCAGACCTGTACTAATAAAAAAAACTTTTCGAGAATAAACAACACCAGAATAAGATAGTGAATTGCCAATTGACACCATGGATGCATGATCAATATCTCCCTTTATATATATATATATAATATAATATTATTATATATATATTCCTATATATATTAATATATATATATATATTATATATTATATATATATATTATATATTATATATACTACTTATATATATAATATATATATATTATATATATATATATATATTATATTATATATAATATATATATATATATATATATATATATATATATATTATATATATATATATATATATTAGTGATGTTTCTGTGCTTGGTATATATAATTAGGGGTGGAGTTGGAGCCCACTGCCAACAGCAACCCCAACAAGTGTGACTGGGAAGGTTTATCTCTGATTATAATTTTTTTTTTCATTGTCAATGCAAGCCGGTTGAGAATGGAACACAATTTTTATTAAGATAATCCATGAAAAAGGATGCCATCAAACCAGCCACCTTTACTTACATTATATATATTGGCAGTGTATTGGGCCACCTTCTATATGACAATCTAGAAGATGATCCCCTTTATAAACAATGTAAGAGGGGAGCATTTTTCCTGTAGCACTTGAAGCAAACATAATTGAAGTTGTTTTTGAATTGTTCATCACACGTTTTATGTGTTTGATCCTTTACAGAATATCAATACAGTAGGTGTGTTCCAGGGTCATCTACCAGGTTTGTCTTGTCAAAGTTTACTATGCCGTATACATACTCTGGATTAACGCCTTCCAATTGATGTCTTCTCTAGGTTGTCAAAATATTCAGACACCATTTCACTGTTAACAGCTGCCCTCTTCCTATTGATGTTTTGACATTTTCTTTTAGATAAGACCTTATCATTTCTCTTTAGGAACAGAGGAAGCCAATCTTCACCTGGCTTATTTTCTTTAAAAGAAGCTACATTCCTACCTTTTGAATTTAAATACTGCTGAACAAATTGCCTAAGTTCCAGTTTAGTAAATGCCAGACCATAATCCCCAAGTACTGCTAAAATGTTCTTCAATTACTTTTTTCTAAAGGAAGAAGACTCTTCCTCTTACCTGTTTGACCTGAGTTTTTAACAAGTCCCTGGACTCTTCATAGTGTGGATACAGAGTTACAGACACATTGTTTTTCTTAGCTGCACTTGATATTGACATTCCATCTTCAACATCCATACATGCATGAACCATGTCATCTTTATATGTGTATTTAGTGCATCCTTTTCTTTTCTTTTCTGTATGTTCTTGGCATCTGAACAATGATAATAAGATTTTTGATAAAAATATAAGTTTTTTTAAACAAACCTGTAAAAGAAATATTAATTTTACATATAAAATTATAGTCACAACCTTGTTCACATTACCCCTGGTTAGTAAAACGAGTATTTTTGAAAAACTGCAAAATATATTTTGTCTTTTAATAAATACTCACCTTTGTTAGTTTTAAAAAGGCTATCTAAATTAAAGGGGTCTGTTGTATATATTACAAAACATATTTTACCTTAGTAAAAACAAATATATCTTGTGTCCAATATATTGCAAATAAAAAGATTTTATAGTTAATACACAGTATTTTTAATTAATTTTAATTAACATAATTAATATAGCTACTGTATATGCTTAAAGATAATTAATTTTGATTATAACATCACAAAAAAAAAATGAGGAGATAATAGTTGAGATTAGTACAATCTGGTGAAATATCGATATTTTTCCATTAATATTGTTTTTAATATCTTTTGTCCAAAGGTAAGAGGACTAAAAAACTGTTGCCAAATCTCTCATATAATATAAATATATTCCCTGTACCAAAAATTTTTTTTTTTTAA
The DNA here is from genome assembly GCA_015478945.1 of Trachelipus rathkii. Lineage (NCBI taxonomy): Eukaryota > Metazoa > Arthropoda > Malacostraca > Isopoda > Trachelipodidae > Trachelipus > Trachelipus rathkii. The sequence continues at coordinate 6,410 of JABUQX010138500.1, forward strand.
TTTGGCTTAGGACCCATTTAGTTATGATAAGTTTTGTTAAGTATGCAAAAAAAAATCTGTTTCTACTTAACAAACTTATCATAAACTTACATATTTTTCAAACATAAAAAGAAATAATATATGAAAACACTGAATAACGTTCCTTATAAATATATCATAATTGTGGCAGAGTTGCTTCATACCCATTTCAAAATATTGATTAGTTTTAAAAAAATATTGATTTTATTAGATTATGCTAAGGCTAAGCTCAACTATTAGGAAAAAAGAAAGTTCACATACCCCAGATTGTTCACAAAATCATAACCCAGGTTGGTTAACACCCTCTCTCATAAACCAATTGACCTATATTAATTATGTAAGGATTCTTTATCTTTCTGGAGAATCTTGCACTGCACCAAGATGCTGTCCTGAAGTTTTTGAATGTAACAGGTTGCCTTCTCATCCAAGACTGGACATTTTGCTGTTATCCTTCTTTAGATCGCATGAAGTCTGTGGAGACACTGTGAAAGTAAAAGGTCAAAATTATCAGGATTCATTATGGACATGATGATTGTGATTTTGTAGTAATTGTGATTAGGCTAGTTCATCCTCTCTGGTTAGATAAGGATCAGTTTGTGAATTTTTGTATGGCATGGTGCATCCTCCCAGAAGTCCTGGAGCCTATGACAATGTCTGGAGAACGAGATGTGAATATATTAGTGCAGTACAGTATCTACTTATCATCTCATTGCCACATCTCAGTCATTACATATATACACGGGGAAAGGTACCATTCCCATGGCAGACATCAAAAAATCTTAAGTCTCTTGTGATCTTGGTATGCGATAAGCTACTTGAATACACGTTTGATCAGTATTGCTATATATCCAATAGTTCATCAATTGTTTTTACTTACAGAGAGATGATACGGCAAATACTATATCGACTCATCATGGCAATATTATATATATATATATATAATATATATTATATAGTATATTATATTAATATACTATATTATATATATATATAATATATAATATATATTAATTTATTTGAGATATATATATATATATATGATATACTGTATATAATATATATATATTATTAGTTATATATATATATAGTATTTTATATATAATAATATATATTTATTTTATTATATTATATATATATATATATATATTTATATAGATATATATTTATAGATGAAGGTTTATTATATATATATTGATGATTATTATATATATATGATATATAATATATTAATATATCAATGTAATTAAGGGGAGGTATAGGGTAGGTAGCTCCTACTCAATATTTCTGAGTCTTTTTGATAAAATAATAATTAAAATGGTAAACAAACAAATTATTAAAAATTTTAATATGAAATTTAAAAAAAAGAAACTAATAAATAAAAACAAATTTATTTATTTCTACTTTATATAATAAATTTTTAAAAAGTTGCATTTAGAAATGTAAGTAGATTTTTTTCAGTTGATAACTTAGCTTTAAAGAACTTATGCTAAGGAATCAACAGACTTATTTTAAAAAATTCTGGAAGGCTGAGCATTTTTTTCGATTTAAAATACAGTAGTCAAGACACACTCTCTTACTCTATGATTATTATTATTATTATTATTATTATTATTATTATTATTATTATTATTATTATTATTATTATCATTATTAATATATTATTATTTAATTAATAATAATATAATAAAATTTAATAATAGATATAATAATAATAAATTATAATTAATAATTATAGATTATAATAATAATAAAAATAATACTATACTGTATAATAATGAATATTATATTATATAGTATATATATATATATTATATATATTAATATTACATATAAATCAACATCACATATTATATATATATATATTATATTATTTATATATATTTATATATATATATCGGTATATATATATATATAATATATATTATATATATATATATATATATATTTATAGTATATATATATATATATATATTATATTATATTTATATTAATATATATATATATAATTTATATAGCTTAATTAAACTAAATATAATCCTTCAAGGTACGCACTGATATATATATATTATATATAATATATATATTATATATATATAATATATATTATATATATTATGATATATATATATATTTTAGTATAGTATATAAGTATATATATTATATATAGTAATTATTATATATATAGGGGGTATATATATATATATTCAGTAGGTATTGTACTTACCTATTCTATTATATGTTTCACTGACTTCTGAGGGTCATTATGGGATAAACTTCCTTATCTATTTATGTTATTTAACCAATATAAAAGTATTATTAAATTTTTCTCGGATTGGAGCAAGCGCTAAAATTCTTGACCACGTAATGTTTAGTTATCCCAGTTATGGTATTCAAAGAGCGGTTGTCACTTGAGTAATTTAGGTTACCTAGCCTCTAGGCCCAATTTCCAAGTTCAGTCAGCACTTAGGTGGTTAAAGAATCCGCAAATAGTTTTCCAAAGTCCAGAGTTTCCTGGACAATTTCTTGTATTCATTCATGTGATCATTTGAATAAAGAGTCTATATGATACTGACTCTGTTTTTTGATTTTGTGGCTCTGTTGTGTTTTCCGTCTGTCCTGGGATCATATCGGAATAGGTAAAGCTCTTTTGACATTTAAGAGTTCTTTTAGTGATAAACTAGAACAGAACAACTTTTTCCTGTAAGGTACCAAGAAGTTACATCCCTCACTATATCAACAACAAACTATACAGTAATTAGTGCAAGAAATAACCAAACACATTTATCAAATTTTATCTATACCCTAATAGTACTTTAATCAGTAATAAGGCATAGTGTATTTTCCTTTTTAATAATGCACAACTCATTTTAACATAAAAATTGGAAGGCACATAATCCATTTCTATGAACACATCAGAAGTTCAAAGAAATAGTTACAGTGTTTAGTATAAGTTACATTAAAGTATATACAGTACTAATATTTTTAAAAAAAAATTAAGATATCTGAGAGCTTGATGGATTTTGGTAAAATCTCTTGAAAAATAAACTTATTTGAGACCTGGAATATCTCAGTGGTTTTTTTTTTTTTTTTTTCTCCACTATGGTAGGTAGACCTATGAATGGCCTTTAGTAGTGAGCTATTTTATGACATTTTTTTTATATCAAATTTAAGGTAATTTTTTTTCCGCAGATCTTTAATGTTTAGTTCATCTGTAAGATGGTTAGAACTTCAGACTACTCTTTGTCTAGAAATTGTAACCAGAGCTATACTCTCAGTAGTATTCCTGTAAGTTTAATATAATATATATATATATAATATATAGTATATATATATATATATAGCACAGATAATATATATAGTATATATATTATATAATATTTAATACTATATATAATAATATTTATATATATATATTTTTTATATATATATATAATATAATATTATATAAATATATATATATATATTACTATATATACTATATATATATTATATAACACACACACAAAATCGGACACCGTTAATGAGAAAGTTAAAGTTTGTTTTTTATATGTTACAAAAAATTACAGTGTTATCATAAAGCGTTTATCAGTAAAGAATGTAACAGAAGTTAATGTTAATCATTAACATTAACCGTCTTCAAAATATGTAGGAATAGTAATAATAATTGTTAATTTTCTTTTATTTTGATTGCAGATATTGCGGGTAAAAATAATAGGATGTACCAACTTACAGTTTTAATACAAATATGTATATTTTTTTTTATAAATTACAACGCTTATCAGGCTAACTTCTTAATTTTCATTAGGCACAACAAGAAGAAAGTTCAAGTAACAAATGAACACAGACACCATTAATGACTCATTGTGGCAACGTCACTATCTTTAGTTTTCCCTTCAGAAGAACCAATACAGAAACATGAGATACAGCATAAGAAAAACATGTTAAATATTACTAAACAGGATAATAACCGTGTAAGAATAAACACATTTTGAACCATTGAGAGGAGTGATTAGAAATTTTGGGAAAAAAAAGTTTATAAAAATCAAATTTAATAATTTAAAATCTAAGAAAATATTTTATAATCTCGTAAATTAAGGTAACTATTAATGGATGTAGGGGAAAATTTGAACTCGTTAACATTAATTCACAAATATAACTCGTTAATAGTCTGTTACTTCTTTTCAAAATTAACAAAAGCGTTAAAAGTTAACGAAAAAATTAATGAGTTAATTAACAGATTGATGCTTTAACACGTTGTTAGGGAGAGACGCTAATTCAAGTGCTCATGTGGTTTTTATTCAGACAGGCACACATTAAAGTAGATGGAGGGATAATCTAATTCAATAAGTGCGCACCCCCTGAGAACTTGACCGACGTTCTCAAACGCTAATTCAAGACTTGAAGTCCTGCCTTAACGAAAAGAATAAATTCTAATATCAAAGTTAAGAATAGATTTACTTTTAGATTTAATTATGTTGAATTTCACCTCCTAAATGACCCGAATATGGCAAGCCTAGGATTCTCCTAGCGGCAGGTATTAGTCACAGGGACCGCCTGCAATGTACCTTCCACAACCATATGATTTAATACAAATACTGATATTGTCCCTGATGATGAATCGATATTTTAATAAATTTAATAATTTCAACTGAATAATAGATGATTCAATGATAACTTCAGCAATTTAAAACATGACTATAGATAATAATTATTAATAATTTGACCAAGAAATATTGACAATAGAATAGAAAATTAAGGTGAATGACGCGCAGTGATTATTCACTAATTTTAATTATGAAAGTATGAAAAGTAACAAATATATATATATATAGCGAGTAATATCGCAAAAATCCGAATGTAAGAATAATAGCGAGTAATATCGCAAAATCTGAATGGAAGAATATTTATTATTTACCCCTGATTATATGAAATTTTAATATAGTAAATTTACAACAAAAGACATACACTTTGGAAAAGCTTATATAAGGTAATATGACTAAAGTAGATATCCCACAAAATATTCTGATAAATTTAATCCCTATATAAGGCGTTAGTAAGGAATAAAGTTTTATGTCTTATCTTAGAAACTGAGTAAACCTAAAATATAAACCTAAAATAAAGAAAAATAAACTTCATTAATGATAATTATGTACATTTAAGATTTCGTTTCCAACCTTTCATTTGACAATTATTATTGACAAATTTCATTTAAGATTTAATAAATATCTATACAAAATGAATTAATATTAAAATTAATAAAGACTAAGTAATTACAATAACATTGATATGAATTTCAACTTCATTCAGATTAAAGTATGAAAGAATTGATAATGACCATTTAAAAGTAATTAGAACTTAATATACAAATTTGATCTTTCTTTTAATTAATACTATTTTTGATTTAGAATAATATAATATAGCATTTTAAATATAGTTCTCATTAAACAAATAGATGCATAGACCTACCCTGACAAGTAAGAAGACTTGGCTGGGAGGGTTTATATTCCGGATGCGTTCTGTTTTCTACAAGGATATAGCTATATAATTTCTTTAATAAAAAATTATATTACTCGTTTTCTGCACTTAAGGGGACGTTGCGCGTTGCCACTAAATATAAATTTTTTGGGATAAATTATACAACCATTTCGAAAAGGATAAGAATTTGTACAATAACATCAATGTTTTAATACATATGCAAAAAGGCGTTTAGAATTTCCGTATGGCTTTCTTCCCAAATATCATGAATCAGCATTTTTTATCAGCAATTTTTAACAGTGAATGTGTCTCTTCTACTATAAAAGATTTTTTTCAAAATGATATCCTTGAAAATACTTGTCCACGCAAGATACTGTTTACTAAAATTTTAGGTCTACAATTATATAGAAGAATTTTTTTTTTATTTTTATTTTTTTGCTAAATTCAAACTTTTTTTTTGTCTTTAAATTTATAAGGATATCAAAATATTCCCAAACATTATTTTTGCATGTAGCATCTTCAGAGGCTCCTTCAAAATGTATAACAAAAAATTGGAAAACAAAAAAAGAAAAGTATAAAAGGCGTTGAATTTTTTGTTATACCCCGAAAATAGCAGCTCAATGTAAAAAATTTTTTTTTTAGTAAATGTAAGAAGTTGAAATGTGAGCAGTGGCAAAAAACCGTTGGTTATACAACAAATTTATATACATGAAAAAATGGGTATCTCGCCAACTATTTTTTAGATATAGATATATTAGATATAAATCAGATGAATAATTAAAAAGTTATATGCCATCAATTATTAGAATTTTTTCCTTTTTTCTTTGTTTTTTTGCTAAAAAAGAAAAAATCGTAATAACTTTTTTATTACATATCCGATTAATACGAAACTTTCAAGAGCATGTATATTTAGAAAGGATACACATATTGTGTTTAAATAAATTTTTTTGTATACCAAGCGCTTTTGCCGCTGTTCATGGAACTATATAAATTTTAAAACGTTTTCCCGCAAGTAGCAGCAAAAAACCATTGGGCGTACAGAAAATTTATCTAAAAAAAGATGTGTATATCCGTCGAGTTATAAAAGCCATAAAAATTTCATTTTAAATTAAGATGAATAATAAAAAATAAATTGCATAATACCAATCATTAAAAAAAAAAATTCGGAACCTCCAAAAATAAAAACCATGAAAACTTAATATTAATTATACGATCAGTTTGAAAAATTTGCAGAGCATATATAATTGGAGAAGTAGACATTTTTTGTTTAGAGAAAATTTTTGTAAGCCCAACAGATTTGTCGCTGCTCATGGGGAAACATTTCAAAAGTTTCAAACGTTTTTCTCGTGATCAGCGCAAATGTTGGGCCATACCAATATATCTTATATAGAATATGTGTATTTGTGAGGTACATAGCTGTGAAAATTTCTATTGCAATCGAGGTAAATATTAAAAAAGTTACAACCCACCAGTTCTAATTTTTTTTTTAAAAAATTGTTGTTTTGCTACTAAAATATTTATTGATAATTTTTTTATGCTAATCATAACGAAACTTTCAGATCATAGTACTCTAGGCAAGATTTACATTTTTGTTTAGATAAATGTTTTGTAAACTCAAGGGGTTTGCCGCTGCATATGGGGAAACTTTTGAAAATTTAGAAATTTTCCCATGCACAGAGGCAAATCCGTTCTCCATACAAAAAATTTATTTAAACAAAAATTATGTATCTTCCCCAACTATACTTACTCCGAAAGTTTCGTGCTGATCGCATGAATAATAAAAAGGTTGTCGTGATTTTTCATTTATGACATATCAAAATTGAATACCCCCCCCATATCCCCCTGTATATTGTGAATAAAATATTTTTTGCATGTTGAAAATAACCACACCATTCGAAAGAGCATTGTTTTCTACAAGGATAGCAAATCCTAAAATAAAATTTCCTTTTGTAATTACTTTATATAAACGAAAACAAAACGCACTTAAGAATACAAAATTGGTTATTATATAGTATTAATCTTGCATTTAACTAAAATCATTTTTTACATAAATAACTACATACCTGCAGATCTAATAAGGGTACAATTTAAGCTTGATAAACAGATTTACCCGTCAACTTCCAGTAAACTTTAACAGAGATCGAAATTATTAAGCATAAAGTATCATAAACTAACATGTATTATAAAGAAAAAGCTCTAATAATTCTGCAAATAGATGATAAAAATAGTGTGATACTGTATATAAAATTTTATAACATTATAATATAAAATCTTATGTGCATACTCTTACATATATTAGTTATATATGCAACTTTTGTGCACATATAAATAACTCATGATAAAATATAATATGTTTTTAAGAACCATTCCAATAACTTTTACTTACACCTTTTTCAATACATCAATATAAATAAAGACTGCAATTCTTTACATTACATCAAAACCACCATTCATATAAATACTATAAACATCTTCATATACACAAATAATCATTATGATGTATGATAAACTCCCAACAGATTTTTGAATACTCTTTATATTAAAAAATATGGTAAGGGGTTTGGTGGACAATTGATCCCCCTTACATCCCCCCGCACTAAATCTATGCCCCCACTACTAATCCATCATAATGATTCTCACGGAGGCAGAGATCTAGTCGGAGCGATGATAAAGAACCTACATAACATAAATCATACTGGACAAATTCCTTTTGTAAATTTTTATGACTAAAATATATATCATATAACATTAAGAAAATATGAAATTATTTTTTGTAAATTATTCACTAATAATTAAGTCGCTGTTAAGTTCTTTAAGTTCAAATACAATGGACAATTTATGAACTTTATAAAATATACTTTGACATAAAATCTGATATGAGACAATGAGATATAATTATTATTTTATTTCTGTTAATATTATAATAAATCAAAATGGATAAGGTTTTTGTTTTTTAATATTTTTTTTATTTTTATTCCTAATGGATAAAGTATATTTCAAGTATTTCTTTATTTTTCTACAATTTAAGGCACAATGAGTAGATTTTATAATAATATATATTTCTACGAGTAAATCACAATGATTTATAGATGACAAATTTACATTTAATACATTTAAAGATAAATCATAATGGTACAATGATGCAATGTTTACTTTAAATATCAGATTTAAAGAAATTCATAATGACATTTTGTTATTTTTTTTAATTTTTTTTTTCTGTTAATTGTGTTAATAAATTCATGAGGACATTTGGACATTTTATTTTCCATTTTTCTTTTTATTGGTCAATAATTTAAGACGAGCTCTGGTGAGAACACACCAAGTTGACTACTCTCTCTTCCTCATTCAACAGCATATGGAAATCCTCAAAAAATTTTCGGCGTTGTGATTCGGATAATTCCATATAAGATACATTTAACAGTGCTAGTTGAATGTATGAGCGGATCTTTTCACGGTGGATCTCGTTTGATGGCGTCTGGGAAACATGTACATTTGAGGCCACAGTTTGAACATTCCCGGTAATCAGTGTACTTTGGACGTGCCATGGAATGTACTCTTGAATTGGTATAAAAGGGGATTGTTGTTCTCGAGGTGGTTCTTCGGAAACTCTGCCTGAATCAGCCTCAAAAGAAGATTGAGATGTTTGAGGGAAGGAGTCCTCTGACATCGGTGGTAAAGAGGATAAACCTGAATTAGGTCGTGAACTGGAAGCAGAGATAGGAGAAGGGGCTTCCCCCATTTGTAGTTCCATAGGAGTTAGTTCTGAAGAAGTAGAAGGCTGTGGTTCATACACTCCAGATGTACTCTCAGCGATAATCCTATCTCTTTCCACACTAGTACGTTGACGTTTAGAATTTGAAGTAGCCTGTGGCAATGTACGGGTTAAGGTATTTCGTTTCAGAATGAAAAATCCTTTGAACTTTTCCATAAACTGCATAAGAAATAGGTGATTGGCATGGAGTCCATCAGGGATTAAAGGTGAATCCAAATACATTGAGATTTTCTTCAGGAAGGCTGAATGGGGAGTTCTTTGACGATTCTCAGTGTTGTGCTTTCCTGTCCAATAGAATTGGTTTAATACATGGTTTCCACGTAGACAAATTTTGTTGGTCCAATTATATTTTTCAAAAGCTAAGTCCTCGAATTTATTAAAGCTATAAATAGCATGTCTCCTCATTGAATAAGGATTCATTAGCGGATCTTTACCAAGGAAGTCTTGATAAGAATTTCCCCAAGCACGGATAATACGGGCTTGGTTGAAGGTGTACATGTCCTTTACCGCGGGGATCATTAAATAGACCCGAGCGAAAGGATTGCATCCCTCTGCGTATGTTGTGATCTCTTCCATGATCTGTGGAATCTCGTTGATAGAAAAATCGGGGACGGGGGCAAAGACTTGTGGTACTCTTGTACCCATTTGATATGGTTTTTCGTTTCCATGCCAGAGGTGTGAGAGCCCATATGACGAGAAAATCTGTTTTGCGGGTCATCAATTTTTTAACCCTAGGCAAACATTCATGTAACCTCCGCCCCGATTGTAAATCTACTTCTACTTGTAGGTGGTATTGGTCTAATAATAGCTGCTTATTGCGTTCAAATATGGCCAATTCACTGGCCCCAATCATCAACAGTGATGGCATGCTGAAAAACATCATAAGTATGATCAGTGTCTGAACTTTAATTCTGAATCCTAACACCGAATTAATTGGGACAATTTACTCGAACAAATGTAGGATTCTAAATTAAAATTTTAATAGCAATGTAAATCAAAGAACTTTAAAATAACATCAAAAATAAAATTTAACTGTAATGAAAATTTAATAAACTCAAATTAAATTTTATAAATGTTAACTTACTGAAATTAAATTAATAATGTACTATTTATTATGACGATCAAAGGATTCTACGGACAGGGGAAATTTCCTTTTCAATTCCATATCAATAAGTAATAAGTAATATTTAATTTATTCAAAATTAATGATTCGAGATTTGAATTAAAAGTCGTCAGTAAAAATTTATGGAATTATTTTTTGTGGTTGATTCTATGTTATATTATACATAGTGTGCTGATTTTAAATTAAGTGAAATTAAATAAATTAAATAGTTGTTTACCTAAATTGCTGATATTTATCATTTTAAATTTTTCTAATAGTGATGAAACTTTTCTTAGCAATTTGGTAATAACTCAAAAGAAGCAAGATGTTGTCTTTTTTAACAAACAAGTGCAATTTCTGGAGAAGTGAGTGTAATGTTTCTTTTAGACAGTTAGAAGAGAAAACAAAAGAATTTTACTCTATTTTTTTGGAAAAGAAGTACAGTAGGAGTTACATGAGGGATAGTGTGAGACAGGACAGGGTAGGAAAGGAAAGAACAATTAAACAGTCTGATAGGGTGGCTTCCATTAATAAACTTTGGTATTATCTAAGGCAGTTCCAACACACCACACATCAGAGTTGCTAGATGCTTCCCATTCATTTGTAAGAGCATGAGCTCACTTTAATTAATCCTATCCATATTTTACTTTACCTAACCATTACTCGACCTACCTACTTAACTAATAACAAAAATCTGTATGAATAAACTATTAAGAAGAAAAATCAGTAAAGTTCTAAACAAATGGCAAAATCAATTAATAAGCTCGTAAAAGCGTACGTCAATCCAGTGTCTTTTTGACTTAAACTATTTGTTTCCGGTAAATATAATCATTGCGACTATAATATTCCACTAATCAAAAATTATAAAGAATCCAAATGATCTCCAAGTAATTAATGAATAAAATCTCTGAAGTGAAATAGTATCCATAAGGGGATTAATTAATGAATAAAATCTATTAAGATTAAAAGTAAACAATGGTACCACTTGAAAATTAATTAATGAATAAAATCTAAAATTGGCAATAGACAGTACATCCCAAACGAGAGAAATTAATGAATAAAATCTAAATTCTGCAAGAACAACATCCAACTCATTTGGCTGTCTATCCCATATAACAACAAATTACGGAATAAAACTTTTTCGGAGTTGAGATTCAGCTGCGTTAATTATTCCTTTTTTCCATCTGTTTGTTTTTTCCTCCTCACAAATTCCAAAGGAGTGGACATTATGTGAGGTAGGTCTTCTACACGTCCCAAACGTCTTGTAATTGGACGATTAATCCCAGCAAAAGGATCCTTAGTAACTGGAATAAGCATCAGCTCACTTCCATTTGAGACATCAGGGTTCCGGATTACTTCGCCCAAGAAAGTATACGGTGGCGAAACTCCCAGTATGGGTGATATCGGGGTACTGAATTCACGTCTACGATATCCTTCTAACAAGGGTGGAAAAAAATCTCCATTATCAACAATACCAAATCCAGAGAAGTCCGCTTCCTTTTGAGCAGCAAGGGACTCTCCCCCAGAACTGTCCATAGTCCTTGAGGGTCCTTCTATGGTCATTCGAGTGGCCCCCATATGTATAGAAGTAGAACTTCGTTCTGCATGGGAGGGGGAATCCGTTCTTCCCATCAATGAATCCATGAAAGAGGCACCCGTAAAATCAACTGTGTGTAAATTCACCGAAGAAGGATTCGTAACTGGAGAGGCTGACTCAGTCCCTCTACTGTCAATGATGTTCCCCGATGGGGATTCCCCCCAGGTTGGAATATTATTGGGGTGAAAATCCCTGTAATCCAAGGAAGGTGAGTGTATAGGTGATCCAGGATCAGGAGAGAAGGAATCGGTTCTATTTGATGAACGTTCCTCTATAAGAGTAAGCTGGGTATTTCTTTCTGTTCCTAAAGGGGTTCTGACCCAAGGGGATGTTAAGTTTTGGGTCGTATTTAATGAGACCTGAGGGTGGAGTGAGTTATGTGGACTGGGGCTTTTAGAAAGATTATTCAACAACGTCTGAGAATTCCCCAATACACGTTCATTTAGTTGTTCCAGTTCAACGAGTAAGTTGGGTAATTTCATATACAGATCCATTGGGATAGGATTGCCAACGAAACCCTCAAAATCGTCTTCATCTTCTGAATCAGAATGACACTCAGGTTCACTTTCTTGAATTGTGTCCAAATTTTCAGCAACATCAGGGACTTCTTCAGTAACTGATTCTTCATATATTCTTTCTTCCCCTTCATCTTCAACATCGGTAAAGAATTTATCTCTGCATTCCTTATTCCTGGTTAAATACCTGCGTAAATAATTTGGGATTTCAATCCATCCCCTGAGAAATGAAAAATGTACCTTTTCTGGTTTACCGTAAGGATCCCTATTCCGACGGATAAGGTAAGTTACTTTATTTTCATTCACCCCAACAATGACATATGGTCCCTCCCATTTATTTTTGAACTTTTGACTGGTTTTATGTCCAGTGTAAATCACTTTCTTGGCCACTAGTTGTCCTATTTTAAAGGGTTTAAAATTCAAACTTCCCTCACTCCAATACTGAGGGAAACTATGTAACTCCTGTGAATGGGCCTTCTTTAAAAGGAAATCGGAAGGAGACATTTGTAAGGCACTGTGTGTAGTATTATTATATATAAGGGTTGAGGAAGCCAATTTCTCATCCCAATCCTGAGGCTGATCATGCACTAGACATTTCAAAATCTGTATAAGGCTACGATTAAACCGCTCACAGATACCATTGCTGGCAGGGTGCAACGGTGTTGTTCGTACATGCTTTATGTCGAATTCCTCAAGAACCTCCTGGAAATTACAAGAAACAAACTCAGCTCCGTTGTCGGTTAGAATCCGTGAAGGTATTTTAGGTAGGAACGGGAGAACCTGATTTTTCAGTTTATATGCCACAGTGCGACTACTTTTATCAGTTAAAGGAACTACGGCCACCCATTTGGAGAAATGGTCAATGAGGACCATGCAGTATTTGTTCCCAGCTGAGGTTTTTGGGAATTGCAATAGGTCCATGGCGCACAGATCAAACGGAAAACTCGCTAAGATCTTAAGCATTGGAGGAGTTATGTTAGTTGAGTAAGTCTTCCGCTTCTGACAAATGGGGCAGCACCGCACAATGTCTGATATAATCTGATTAACCCTAGGGTGCCAGAAATGTTTGTATACTAATTGGAGCAATTTGTTTCTACCTATGTGAGCACATGTGAAGTGCAAATGGAATACAATGTAAATCAAAAAGTCCATAAACACGACATATAACAATTCATTTGGTCTTACAGTATAATATAAATATCATTACAAACCGATAAATGAGTCTTATGAGCTGCAAATTTCCCAAGTTTTTGCCACAGGTTGGCATTATTTATATCTTGTAAACCCTTTCTAAGTTGAATCATTTCCCTATCTTGGGTCTGATTTTCCAAGACGTCAATTTCATTTATATTGGAGTCCGCCAACAAATGTTCATGAATTACTTTAATAGCGTGAATTAAAGGAACATCCAATTTTGTTCCCACCTGGTTGTTAATACCCTTGGCTATGACCGTTAGGTTCCTTCCATCCCGACGGACCAATTCTTTCCGAGTTAGATCGGGAAGTAGCCCATTATCTCGTAAAGCACAAGTTCCTAAAATAAGAGAATGCACCATATGTTGCTGGGGCACTACGAATATTTCAGTGGGTTGACTTTTGAACCCACCCTGAAAAATCAATTCTATATTCACATAAGTGTCTATGGGAATTCGTGTACTTGTGCCAAAACCCTTTATTGCTCTAACTCCAACGGTTGCCGAAGGTAAATACTTATTATCTAAACGTCGGACTATATCTTCACTAATCAAGCTAATGCCTGCACCACTATCAACCAAACATTCATGCCAGATGGGGTTGTTTTCCTTCAAAGCCACCCACACAGTTAAAGGGTCAACATCTGCTTGGCACAGATTTATTTCAATCACCATATCTTCACTAACCTCACATGTGTCTATGATGGTGTCACCAATCTCTACAAAATCGGTTGATGAGAAGGGTAACTCTTCCTGGTACGACAGTGCATCTACGTCTGGGTTTTGAGCCGTTTTTTCTTCGGATTCAGTGTCAATGGCCAGAATGGTCCCCACAGGTTGGCTCACCCCTGTGGAGTCATCTAGTTTAACTTCTGGGAAACGAAATCGCCCTCCCCCATACCTTGGGCATCCTCGTAAGAACCCGATACCCGACAATTACTATTTTCCCTTTGGGGTTGAGCCTCCGTTCGTTGTTCCTCACTTACAAAAACATTTTTCACTTCTGTTGTTTTATTTATAGCTCCTCCTGAGGGCGATTGAAGGTTAGAATTCTGAAGAGTATTATTATTTCGATTGTTGATTCTTTTTGGGCAATTTATCCCTGCATGTTGACCTTGACAAAACGGGCAAAGTCTACGACTATTATTTTGGAAACTACGTGGGGGAGATCCATACAATCTACATTCACTCCTCCTATGCCCCTTTTTCTTGCAATACGCGCAGATGCCCAAATACTCATAACAATCTTTCATAACGTGACCTTTCAAATCACAATAATCACACCAAATTTCATTCCTAACAGCATTATTTTTGTGGGTCACTCGAATAACGTTGATTTACATACTGAGTATACTTTCTATTCTTGTTGTCATTCTTCTTTACGTCATTAGTTTGTTGGTCATTATTTGATTCATTTTTATATTCTATAGCTTTCATACGAGTACCTTCAGTGTTAAGTACCTCAGCCCAACTAGGTTTAGCAAGATCAATCTGAATGGTTTCATTTAAATCAATCTCAGTTTGTTGGGTTTTTGGTTCAGCAGATTTTCCGTTAATGTTATGGGTGAGAGTGGGTAAAGACACTCTTCCTTTATAAAACTGATGATCATATGCGTCTGCAAGTGTGACTATATTTTCCCATGATATTCGATTTGTACCCATCTCATTCTCAAGGAGATATTCTCTGATTTTTGTTTCTACATACGCTGGGAGGCTAATAAGAAATGCCTCTCGGAGAGAGTTATGTTCTCGCATGTCTATTCCATTATAAGCCTTTGATGCAAGTTGTTCTAAGCGTAGCGCAAACATGCGTACACTTTCGCCCTTTGTTAATACAGCTGAATGATAAGCTTTCAAACGGTATTTGTCTCTCCTCTTTTCTTCCTGATTAAACCATTTGATTAAGGTAGATTTCACTGAATAATAATTGTGATCATTTTTAATCAATAATGTGTATAGTTGTAAGAACGACCCTTCCAATTGTCTCCCTAAATACCGCAACCATTGTTGTGGGGACTTTGGATAATTATGGGAACAATATGCTTCGAAGTGGGTAAGGTATTGAATCAAATCCTGGTCAGCCTCGTATTTGAATTTACCTGGCTCGAGGACTTTGGTTTTCTGAGAATTTTTGACCAGTTCTGTAAGCAACAATATCGCCTGCATAATTAAACTTATTTGCTGATTTATTACATCCGCTGGTGAAAATTGACGATTCGGAGGAAAATTAAAGCTCGAAGTGTGGGGTCCATTCGGCCCCACATTACTATTTGCTCGGTTAGATTGTCCGAATCCTCCAGTAGAAAATACCGGATTAGTTGACATTACATGTACTGCCGATGGCAAACATACGTTACTTTGCTGATAAATGGGTGCATGTCCCAACATAGGAATACTACTAGTGATTATCTCCGGGTTTGCCACATTAAAAGAGGTAGCAGCCGCAGATACTTGTTCATTAGTAGATGTGGTAGGAACTTGTCCATCCGCATCTTGCATAATCTGAATGTGACCTGGTGTGTTTGTTGTTTGTTGTGTACACACCGGGATATTGTCGACAATGGTTATTTTAACATCTGATTCTACTTGAATAGGGCTAACAGCACTAGCACTAGTGGGACACACCACCCCCGCACTATATGCGATGTTGGGGGGTGTAAAGTGCTGCAAATTCTGTGCTTGAGTTTGCAACTGAGACAATTGCGTGGATAAACCATTTATGATATTGGTCACCTGACTCACCAGAATAGCATCTCCCTCTGTGTGTGGTATGTCCACTATCTGACCAGTTTCAGTTCCTACAAACTCAAACATACGAGCCTGATCACTCTTATTCTCAGACTCCTCCATTGATAATTAAAGAAAGTAAAGTAATCCTAACACTGCTTCTAAATATAAGGCTGATAAAGAGATGCTGTGATTTTTAGTATTTGAAATATTTTAAATAAAATTAGGCTGATTTTCCACTGTTCTAGTAAATTCCTATGATACTAATAGGCTCAGGGTTACGCCCTAACTAAATATAAGAATATAAGCTGTTCCAAAGGTATTTTTGAGTATGATAAGTTGATAAATAAAAAGTAGTTCAATATTTCTATATAAATTAGTTATTGAAATTTCTGCGTTTTGATTTAGTATACAAATTAGTCATTGAAATTACTGCGTTTTGACTGAGTATATGGTTGCTTCGGCACAAAGAAAGCGGTCCCTGTTCGGGCGCCACTTAAATTAAATGTTATGTTAGGGAGAGACGCTAATTCAAGTGCTCATGTGGTTTTTATTCAGACAGGCACACATTAAAGTAGATGGAGGGATAATCTAATTCAATAAGTGCGCGCCCCCTGAGAACTTGACCGACGTTCTCAAACGCTAATTCAAGACTTGAAGTCCTGCCTTAACGAAAAGAATAAATTCTAATATCAAAGTTAAGAATAAATTTACTTTTAGATTTAATTATGTTGAATTTCACCTCCTAAATGACCCGAATATGGCAAGCCTAGGATTCTCCTAGCGGCAGGTATTAGTCACAGGGACCGCCTGCAATGTACCTTCCACAACCATATGATTTAATACAAATACCGATATTGTCCCTGATGATGAATCAATATTTTAATAAATTTAATAATTTCAACTGAATAATAGATGATTCAATGATAACTTCAGCAATTTAAAACATGACTATAGATAATAATTATTAATAATTTGACCAAGAAATATTGACAATAGAATAGAAAATTAAGGTGAATGACACGCAGTGATTATTCACTAATTTTAATTATGAAAGTATGAAAAGTAACAAATATATATATATATAGCGAGTAATATCGCAAAATCCGAATGTAAGAATAATAGCGAGTAATATCGCAAAATCCGAATGGAAGAATATTTATTATTTACACTGATTATATGAGTTTTAATATAGTAAATTTACAACAAAAGACATACACTTTGGAAAAGCTTATATAAGATAATATGACTAAAGTAGATATCCTACAAAATATTCTGATAAATTTAATCCCTATATAAGGCGTTAGTAAGGAATAAAGTTTTATGTCTTATCTTAGAAACTGAGTAGATAAATTCAAGACCAAAATATAACCTAAAATATAAACCTAAAATAAAGAAAAATAAACTTCATTAATGATAATTATGTACATTTAAGATTTCGTTTCCAACCTTTCATTTGACAATTATTATTGACTAATTTCATTTAAGATTTAACAAGTGTCTATAAAAATGATATAATATTAAAGTTAATAAAGACTAAGTAAGTATAATAACATTGATATGAATTTCAACTTCATTCAGATTAAAGTATGAAAGAATTGATAACGACCATTTAAAAGTAATTAGAACTTAATATACAAATTTGATCTTTCTTTTAATTAATACTATTTTTGATTTAGAATAATATAATATAGCATTTTAAATATAGTTCTCATTAAACAAATAGATGCATAGACCTACCCTGACAAGTAAGAAGACTTGGCTGGGAGGGTTTATATTCCTGATGCGTTCCGTTTTCTACAAGGATAGCAAATCCTAAAATAAAATTTCCTTTTGTCATTACTTTATATCAAAGAAAACAAAACGCACTTAAGAATACAAAATTGGTTATTATATAGTATTAATCTTGCATTTAACTAAAATCATCTTTTACATAAATAACTACATACCTGCAGATCTAATAAGGGTACAATTTAAGCTTGAATAAACAGATTTACCCGTCAACTTCCAGTAAACTTTAACAGAGATCGAAATTATTAAGCATAAAGTATCATAAACTAACATGTATTATAAAGAAAAAGCTCTAATATTTCTGCAAATAGATGAGAAAAATAGTGTGATACTGTATATAAAATTTTATAACATTATAATATAAAATCTTATGTGCACACTCTTACATATATTAGTTATATATGCAACTTTTGTGCACATATAAATAACTCATGATAAAATATAATATGTTTTTAAGAACCATTCCAATAACTTTTACTTACACCTTTTTCAATACATCAATATAATAAAGACTGCAATTCTTTACATTACATCAAAACCACCATTTGTATAAATACTATAACATCTTCATATACACAAATAATCATTATGATGTATGATAAACTCCCAACAGATTTTTGAATACTCTTTATATTAAAAAATATGGTAAGGGGTTTGGTGGACAATTGATCCCCCTTACACCGGGATTTTCATATTTTATATATATATATATATATATATATATATATATATATATATATATATATATATTAGTATATATATATATATATATATATATATATATATATATATATATATATATATACACATTTACAATGAAATATATAGTTATATATATATATATATATATATATATATATATATATATATATATATATATATATATATATATACTTCTGTATATATATATATATATATATATATATATATATTATATATATATATATATATATATATATATATATGTTATATGTTATATTACATATATATATATATATATACATATATATATATATATATATATATATATATATATATATATATTATATATATATATATATATAGTATATATATATATATATATATATATATATATATATATATATATATATATATATATTATTATTATATAAAGACATAACCACATCTCCCTCTACAATAGATATTTCGTGCATACATATATATATATATATATATATATATAGATATATATATATATATATATATATATATATATATATATATATATATATATATATATATATATATATATATATATATTTATTATGTAAAGTAATATATGGTAGGGAAGTTACTGTGTGGAATAGTCATGTTAATGGTTCCTTTCTCTTTTGCATTCATATTCTTTACACACTCATCCACCAGGCAATATCTTACTGACCACCATTTATCCACATATCATATACACATATGTAACATCCACATACCTCTTGTATCACATCTTGTGTATGTGTGCACTTTACTTTTCGCAGGAAATGTTGCCACCAAAACTTAAAACAAATTTAATTTTTCATCCTAGGTAACAAAAGTTTATTTTTATCACAAATATTTTTAGTATTTACAGTATCTTGATAAAAAAATTTTTGAAGGTAAACGATTTATATTTTTTATAGAAATTATTTAATTGCATTATTTTCAAAAATGCCATAAAGAGTACAATGAAATATATATATAAAAAAAAAAAAAATTAGAAATTTGTTTATAAACCAATTGCAACGTTTCTTACATTTCGTCGTAGGAAAATGATGTGTTTCTTTCTTTTGAAAACAGCCATTGAAAATTTTGTAGAGGATATCTGCAATTTGTCTGATAATGTCTTAATCTATCTGACCTAGACCGTTTTCTCTTGTCATTTGTGCTAACAATCGCTTGGTAAGATATGCTTACACAGTTTTAGCACGAATTTTGTACAAAAGGGACTGCGATTTCTTACGAAGTTTTCTTTTGTTTACAAACAACTGGAATCAGCTGTTGTGATGGAGCCTATTGATTTGTAATAAACAGAAATAAAAACATAAATGGTTTGTATTACAAATAATTGATCTACATTGTGATGGACTTTATCTATTTGGAAGAAATTATATGTAAAAACAATTTTATTCATCAGTTCAAACGGGCCTACCACACCGCCATATTGTTTGTTTACATTTTTGCGTAAGCATGTCCTGAATTCGGCATTTCTTACGATTTTGTCATAAGTTTGATGACAAAAACGAATGCAAACTCGAGCATTTCTTATGTTTCATAAGCACTAATGCAAAAAGGAAATCTGCTGTATTGTAATGTCGTTTTCGTTTTTTGCATTTGTGCTTACGAAACTAAAGAAATGCTTGAGTTTGCATTCATTTTTGTCAATGCGCATAAGCGTGAAAAATGTTGAATTTAGGTCGTGCTTGCGCAAAAATGTAAAAATAAGCGGCGTGGTAGGCCCATTTCAATTGATGAATGTTTCATTGAATAAAATCGTCTTTAAATATAATTTCTTCCAAATAGATAAACTCCATCACAATAGTATATCAATTATTTGTAAAATAAACAATTTGTTATGTTTTTATTTCTGTTTATTCCAAATCGATGGGCTCCATCACAACAAATGATCCAATTGTTTGTAAACAAAAGTAAACTTTGTAAGAAATCACGGTCGCTTTTGCATGAAATTCGTGCTAAAACTGTGTAAGCATTCCTTACCGAGCTTAAACACAAATGATAAAAACGAAAACAGTCTATATAAATATATATATATATATATATATATATATATATATATATATATATATATATATATATATATATATATATATATATATATATATATATATAAGATGGACAATCTTAGGGGTGTGCTAGGTGTGAGAAGAATTGATAAAGAGAGGAATGAACGTATTAGAGAGTGGTGTGGTGTGGAAGAAAGGTAAATGAGAGAATAAATGAAAGTATGAGATGGTTTGGTCAAGTGGAAAGGATGAGTGATAGCCGGTTGGTTAAGCGGATGATAGTGGCGAGTGTGCTTGGGAACCGACCGGCTGGGAGACCGAAGAGAAAGTGGATTGAGTGGGTGAACGAATGTCTGAAGGAGAGAAATGTGAGTTTGGCAGAGGCGAGAATAAAGGTATGATAGGAGAGAATGGTGGGGTTTTGTATCGGGGGCATGGTTGTGGCCCACCTGGGCCAGGATGAACCCTTACATTGACGATTTACCATAGTGAGGGTCCGTCCGGTCCCATGATGCTCTAGGGTGGATTTTCTGTCTGTGACGAGCTCTCAATAATTAACAGAGGGGTGGTAAGGCTGGGCTTTTCGACTTTTGATCATATTCTCCTACTGCTTTTTCTTTTCCGATGCATGTACAGCACCTTACTCCCAATCTTGGGGCAAAGAGGAAGATGTGAAGAAAGAAAGAAAGAATATATATATATAGTTATATATATATATATATATATATATATATATATATATATATATATATATATATATATATATATATATATATATATATATATATCGGTATATATATATATATATATATATATATATATATATATATATATATATATATATATATATATATATATATATATATATATATAATATTGGGATGTACCCGATAGTATCGCATCGTATCGGCAGTATCGGCCATTTTTTGGGTATCGTATCGGTTAATATGGCCGATACTTACTTTTTGGGTGAAAAATTATGAGAAACTTTTAGATTCAATAATAAATCTAGTTTCAATATATATAGCTAGTACTAGGTTATTTTATTTTATTTTTTTCTCCTACTTCTTTTTAACTTAGATTTTTAGCGTTTCTCCAACTTGGGTTTTAGCGTAACATTTACCTATTTGGATAGCCATTATTATAATTTATACAGATTTAGCTTCCACTTTTTTAGTTGATCAATAGTATTTTTTTTTCTTTTTTGTACGCAATTTCGTATGTGTGGAGTGCGCGAGTGTTTTTAAACTTTCTGGATTATTCTTATTTTAGATATTTGCTGTAAATAGGGTTTAAGCGTTTTAAAATTTCAGGTTTTAAATTTAGGTTTTAGCGCACAAATAATTTTTCCTCACTTCTTTGGTTTTTGTCTGTTTGTTTGTCTGTTTTTTTTTATGATTCTGTGTGCGTGTATGATAGTGGATTTGCACAGGCGCGGGCTTTCTATTGACTTTACCAACATCAGTGGTTTGCACTCTAACTCTGCATCCGTGGAATACCACTTCTCTAACTCTAACCCTAATTTTTTGCTCTTGTCTGAGACCCAGATGGCTAAGAATTCATCCTCTAACTCGTTTAATATATCCAACTATAACTTATTTTATAATTTCCGTCTGATGGGTGGAGTATGTGCCTATGTAAACATAAACACTCCTATAACACGTCTCGAGAATCTCGAATCTTCTAACTTCGATGTTCTGTGACTTAAAATCTTTCTTCCTTCTACTACAATAATCTTGTGCTTCTGTTACTGTTCTCCTAACAGAACAGATTTTCATGCCTTTTTTTGATTACCTTACTACTTCTCACGAAACTGTTATATCTTCTCATCCAAATACTGAGGTCCTCTATTTAGGGGATTTCAATGTACACAACACTGAATGGATGGGTTCCTCTCATACTGATTTAGGTGGGGAGGAAGCCGAATCATTCAGTATTCTCAACGATCTGGACCAACCAATTAAAGAACCTACACACATTTCAAATCGTCACAACCTATACTTGAACACACTTTAACCTATATGTTTTACCACTAGCCCTTCTCTCTATAAATACATCACCTTGGCTCATATCGGTAAATCTGACCACAACCTTATATCTCTTAATTTTAATACTTTTCTCCAACAGCTCCATCCTACCCTATGCGGTTTTTCTGGCACTTTGATAGGGCCGATTGGGGGCATTACGTTGCTTCTACCTAACTATATTGGAGTTACTGCTTTGAATCTGAAGACGCCTCAGCTCTGCCGATAAAGTGGGAGCTGTAATCGTTGATTGATGACAGGTTCATTCCTTCTTCGGGACAATCTTTTTCTCCTCAAAATCCATGGTTCAATCATGCCTGTTTCTCTTCATTCAGACCAGAGAGAAGGTGCATAGTGAGCTGAACAATTCTCGTTCTCTTATCGCTCTTGCTAATTTTCATGCAGATCAGAATTGTTGCAGGGTTATTTGATGAGCAAAGCGGACTTTCTTTTTAAATAAAATGCGCTGACCTCCTCGGTTCTCCTACTGACAAATCTTTCTGCCTCTTGAAAACATCTCTAACAACTTCTGTAAATCATCCTTTCCTCCTCTTATTCGCTATGATGGTTCTAAGGTTAATAATTAAACTGAAAAGGCCAATCCCTTTGGCCTCCTATTTTCCTCAAGCTCAACTCTGGATGACTCCGACATTCCTTTAGTCCTTCCTTTTTCTTACTTGTAACCAATGTCTTATCTGTGATTACTTTTATTCGGGTGCATGGATTTATAAAATCTATGAGCATTGTGAAGGCAAGAGGCTCGGATGGCATTCCTCCCCGAGTTTTGAGGGAGTGTACTTCCGTGATGACCCCGCATTTCATTCAACTATACTTGCCTCAATACTAGCACTCTTCCCTCAGTGTTGGAAGCTATGTCCAACCTATTCCGGAAAAAGGAAGTCGCTCTGATAATTCTAACTATAGCCCTATCTCACTTGTATTTCATCTAAGATCTTTGAAACCCTTCTCAACTCTCACTTGTACCATCTGGAATCTCATTCCTTTCTTTCTGATCGCCAGTGGACTTTCGGCGCTCGAGGTCTACTGGCGATATACTTTCTTATTTAACAGATTTATGGTTTTCCGCCCTTAGGAACTACTGGGAGACTTGCGTGGTGGCGCTCGACATATCCAAAGCATTTGACCGGGTATGGCACGCGTCGCTGCTCTCCAAGCTCCCCTCCTTCGGCTTCTTCTTTGCTTGCTTATGTCTAACTTTCTTTCAAATCGCTCATTATCGGCTGTTGTTGATGGGGCGACTTCTTCTTCTTCTTCTGTCAATAGTGGTGTTCCTCAGGTTCTGTATTATCTCCTACTTTATTCCTGCTTTTCATTAATGATCTTCTCACCTGCACATCTAACTCTATCCACTCATATGCCGATGACTCGACCCTTCATTCTTCAACTCATTTCAATTCTGCTCTATCTTTTACTTCTAGAATTGCTTCTTGTCTTAATCTTTCCGATTCTATTCTCGCTGATCTGGATAGAATTTCCGGGTGGGGTCGTCTCAACCTTGTGAAATTTAATTCTTTAAAAACCCAACTTCTGCAAATCTCCCTCTCTAAGACATCTAAATTTATTATCTCTTTCGACGGTTCTCAAATAAACTGCCTCAAATAAACTGGGAGTTCTGTTTAGACTGCGGGACTTTTTTTCCTCTTCTCAGTTACTCCAGCTATACAAGGGTCTAATCCGCCCTTTTATGGAGTACTGCTCTCATATCTTGGGGCTCTGGATATGGTCGAGTCAAAGGCCAAAAGGCTTATAAACTGTCCTGTACTTTCTAGTTCACTTGACCCTCTATCTTTGCGGCGCAATGTTGGTGCTTTACCTCTTTTCTATAGGTACCGTAGCGGCAAGTACTCGAGGGAACTTTCCACTCGCGTACCACCACCTTTAAGACGCCCTCGTAGCACAAGGGGTGCTGTGTTAGCACATGAGTTTTGTGTTGATATTAGTAACTCCTGACTAGTTCGCTGCGGTGCTTCCTTCTTTCTGTGGCGTTCTCTTCCATCTTCTGTGTTTCCTATTCAATTTAATCTCTCTCACTTTAAAGCCCGCGTCTGTGCTCATCTGCGTAATTTGCGTTATATGAATTTTTGAGGCGTTCAACACCCCCTCCTCCGGTGACAACTATAAAAAAAAATTAAATAAAAGATTCTAATAATGAATTTATTAAGCTAGCTGA
The DNA here is from genome assembly GCA_015478945.1 of Trachelipus rathkii. Lineage (NCBI taxonomy): Eukaryota > Metazoa > Arthropoda > Malacostraca > Isopoda > Trachelipodidae > Trachelipus > Trachelipus rathkii. The sequence goes on from JABUQX010138500.1 coordinate 31,550, forward strand.
AACCCCACAAGAATGGCATCTCCGACGGTGAACCACTTCTAGAATGCATTTAAATAGCATAATCGAGGAGCTTGCTCGCGTGACAAAAAGAAGATTCACAGAAGTGGAAGCCGCCTTATCAGCAACCCTTGGCAGCAGCACTGATAGTGACGATGGGAGCTTTTCAGCAAATAAACCTACTGAAGATGAAGAGGATTTGGGTATGTTAGACTTTGATAAACTCATGGCCGAAATTGCATTGACATCTCATTCACCTTCAAAGGAATCACACCAAGGAACCCCATCGAAAACACTGAAGAGACAGTTATCAAGGAGCAAAGATAATTCAAATTTGCAATCTGTGAAAGAGGAGATGAGGCTCTACGAAAACATAGAGATGCTGTCTACAGAAGAGAACTCTTTCATGTGGTGGCATGAAAATGGGCCAAGGTTTCCATTATTATCAGTGCTTGCAAGCAAATAATTATCAGCCACTCCCTCATCAGTCGAGAGCGAGCGTATTTTTAGTGTAGGTGGGAATGTAAACACCCCAAAAAGGAACAGGCTTTCTCCAGATACTAGTGAAAGCTTAATGTTTTTGCATCACAATTTGAGAATTTTTGAATTTGATTATTGAATGATATCTATCTTTATCTTAAGGGAGTATATTATTATTATGTCATGCTTGAATAATAGCGTTTTTTTATTTTGTCTTTTCAGCTGATTAATTGAGGTCTCTTCTTCATTATTTTTATTCTTTATATTGTAGCTAGTTAAAGAATCTTCTTGTAAATTGTAATCATGTTAAAACATAAAAGGTAGTAGCTAAACTTTGTTAATACTTACTGGAAAATGGAAATGGAATATTTTTTGAAAAAACACAAACATAAAAAAGTTATTAATATTATATTTGCATTTATTATTCCTTAAAGATACTATTTTAATTTATAAAATAAATATACTTTGGCACAACCAAATATGAAATAAATGACTAAGTATTGGTTGTACAGGGAATGCAATCCTGAGTTTCCTAGCAGTACACAAATGTTCTATATTATTACTGTGTAATTATTTTATTAATTAAAGTATCGGTATCGGCACCTAAAAAAATAGAGGATCAGTATCGGTATCGGCCTCTTTTCTGGTATCGGTACATCCCTAATATATATATATATATATATATATATATATATATATATATATATATATATATATATATATATATATATATATATATATATATATATATATATATATATATATATATATATATATATATATATATATATATATATATATATATATATATATATATATATATATATATATAAGTTGTGATGGATGGCACCTGCACGAGGTTCAACTGCCTGTTACGTCTCTTGGAGAAGAAAATTACTTTTGTTTTTTTTTAAATTACCTCTTTTTATGTATATTAAAGATGTTTAAAATTATACAGACCAATACTCCTTCTAGGCCTAAATATTGACTATTAATACAGATTTTATATATACTGTATATATATATATATATATATATATATATATATATATATATATATATATATATATATATATTTATATATATATATATATATATATATAAATCAAAAAAAAAGGATGGTATAACAGGTGGTTTTAAGGTGTCAGGAAGAATGGTATAGGAAGGTGATGGATTTCTAGTGAGGGGTATGTGTGTAAGTAATACTTTCTTCAAACAGAAGAATATTATAGTATTCATAAGTATACTTGAGTTGTTGTAGGCAGATATGGTATCGAAGTAAAAGTATGATCGATTTTGTGTTGGTGAAGAAGGAGATGTTGAAGTATATGTTGATGTTAAATCAGTGAGGTGTTTAGAAATGGGATTATCAGATCATTATGTTGTTCATGTAAAATTAAGTTAGTGGGACTTGGATGGAGAGGAAGGTGATACAGGAAGGAAGAGGGTAAAATTAAGTGTGAGAAGTTTAGTGAACAAGGCAATAAGGATAGTATGTAAGAATGATCGCAAGTAAATCAGTTGAATGTGAACAAGCTGAAACTAAATAAATCTGGCAATTGTTAGCAGTGCTAAAGAAGTATGTGGGTGTGCTAAATAGGAAGTAAGAATGGGAACAGGAGTGGTGGAATGAAGAGAGGATGCAAGCGTTAAAAGTAAAAAAGAAGCTTGATTGTATTAAAAGCAAATGATGAAGTTTCAAAAGAAAGATGTTTAAATTGTATAAGGAGGAAAAAAGAAATGCTAAAATATGCGTACGTAAGAGGAAAGAAGAGGTAAATGAACAGTTTGGAAGGAGGATGAATGGGGACATACAAGGGAATAGGAAGCTCTTCTGGAAGGAAGCGCGAAAAGTTAAAAATTAGAATAAGGGGAACCTGCTCAGAATAATGAATAGGGATGGTGTTTTTGTAACTGATGAAATGGATGTGAGGGGAGTGTGGAAAGAACACTTCGAAAATCTGTATAATATTGGCAGTAATGAAAAGGTGATAGTGACTGTGTGTGGGTTTGATGGTGCAAGAAGGAATAGGTATTTTGGATGAGGTTATTAGCAAAGAAGAGGAAATGGGTAGAGTGAGAAAGTTGAAGAATGGTAAATCTGCAGGTATAGATGAAATTACTGGTGAAATGATCAAGAACGGAGGCAAGTTTCTGATTGATTGGATCTTGAAGTTGTGTAATAAAGCGTTTATGGAGGGTATAGTTCCGAGGGATTGAAGGAGTGTAATAATAGTACCCTTATATAAGGGTAAAGGAGATAAAGGGAACTGTAGAAATTATAGGGGAATTAGTTTATTGAGTGTTATAGGGAAGAAATATGTTGGTATTTTGGTCGAAAGAGTGCGCCGAGTGACTGAAGGACTGATTGGTGAAGAACAAGGTGCGTTTAGGAGTGGTAGAGGATGGATCAAATCTGTACATTGAAGCAAATGATAGAAAAAAATGAGGGAGAAGTTGAAGAATAAATTGTATTTAAGTTTGATGGATTTGCAACAGGGGTATTGATGGGTTAATAGGAAGTCTCAAGTGGCAGGTGTTAGTGATATAGTGTTGGTGGTAGGCTTCTGAATGGAATCAAAAGAATGTATGACGATAGTGAGGCGTGTGTAAGAATAAATGGTGTCAAAAGTGATTGTTTAGTATTAATAGCGGAGTGAGGCAGGGTTGTGTTATGTCTCCTTGGTTATTCAATTTGTATATGGATGGGGTTATGAAAGAATTCGAGGTGGGGGTGGCAGGAAATGGTGTTAGAATGATGGAGAATGGAGATGAGTGAGGGTGCCCTACCTATTATATGCGGATGATTTGGTTTGTGTGGCGAATTGAAGAGTTTGAGAGAATTGGCAGAGAGGTGGAACAGTGTGTAAAAGGAGGGGTTTGAAAGTAAACGTAGATAAGAGTAAGGTTATGGTTGTGAGTGAGGACAGTCCTCAGTGTGAAATGTTAGATGGTGAGCAGCTAGAACAAGAGTCTGAGTTTAAAAATTTAAGGTATATGTTGACAGGAAGGTGGCTGGTGCATAAAATCGTTGGTGAATGTAAGGGGACTAAGTCTTGAGTGCGCTAGGGTCTTACATGAGGGTATGTTGTTACCTGTGTTATTGTATAGTAGTGAGACTATGGTCTGGAATAAGAAGTATAGATCTAAAGTTCAATGTGTTCAGATGGACAATCTTAGGGGCATGCTAGGTGTGAGAAGAATTGATAAAATGAGGAATGAACATATTAAAGAGTTATGTGGTGTGAAGAAATGGGTAAACGAGAGTAATAAATGAAAATATGTTGTGATGGTTTGGTCATGTGGAAAGGATGATTGATAGTCGGTTTTTAAGCGGATGTATAGTGGCGAGTGTGTTGGACACCGACCGGCTGGGAGATCGAAGAAAAAGTGGATTGAGTCAGTAAAAGAATGTCTGAAGGACAGAAATGTGAGTTTGGCAGAGGCGAGAATAAAGGTGCATAATAGGAGAAAATGGCGGGGTTTTGTGAGGGGGTATGGTTGTGGTCCACCTGGGCCAAGGGATGAACACTTACACTGACGATTTACCATAGTGAGGGTCCGTCGCAGTCCCGTGAAGCTATAGGGTGGATTTTCTGACTGTGACGAGTCCTTACTAAGTAATGGTACAGAGGGGGGAAGGGTAAGGCTGGACTTTCTTTTCGACTTTTGTCATATTCTTCTACTGCTTTTCTTTCTGATGCTTCTTACGCACCTTACCACCAGTCTTGGGAGAAAAAAAGATAAAAAATATATATATATATATATATATATATATATATATATATATATATATATATATATATAGAAAAAGAATATATATATATATATATATATATATATATATATATATATATATATATATATATATATATATATATATATATATATATATATATATATATATATATATATATAATAAAAATAAAAACACACACAATTAGACTGAGAAAGGTAATAATTATATGCCCTAGAGCACAGATAAAACTTTACTAAGTAATAAAATCTACTTTATATATTGCATACCTCTTTTAACATATTGTATTTACTGTATTTTAATGCTAAATACCCTAAAAAGACTTGATATATATGAAAAAAAAGTAATTTAAAAAAAAAAAAAAAAATTTTGGCCTTTGGTTTTTTTTAAAAAAACATTTTTTTTTTTTAAAAAAACGAACGGTTTTTTTTTAATCCCAACCCTATATATATATATATATATATAGTTCTCCTACTGACAAATTTGTCTGTCCTCTTGCCAAAAACATCTCTAACAACTTCTGTAAATCTGCCTTTCCTCCTCTTATTCAATCTGATGGTTGTGTTGCTAATTCCTCAACTGAAAAGGCCAATCTCTTCGGCCTCCTATTTTCCTCTTAACTCAACCCTGGACGATTCTGGCATTCCTCTTCCTCCTCTCAGGTGTCCTATGCCTTTGCTAGTGATTACATCTGATCAGGTGCATTGGCTCCTGAATTCTATGAACGTCAGGAAAGCGGGTGGCCCAGATGGGGTTCCTCCCCGAGTTTTGAGGAAGTGCTTCCGTGCTGACCCTGCCCCTCGTTCATCCAAATTCTCTATGTCTCAATACTAGCACTTTCCCTCAGTGTTGGAAGCACGCACATGTCCAACCTATTCCGAAAAAGGAAGCCGCTCTGATTTTTCTAACTATCGCACTATAGCTCTCACTTCGTTTCTATCTAAGATTTTTGAAACCCTTCTCAACTCTCATTTCTTAGATCATCTGGAATCTCATTCACTCTATTCGATCGCCAGTACACCTTTCTGCGCTCGAGGTCTACTGGCGATATACTTTCCTATCCTACTGATTTATGGTTTTTCGCCCTTAGAAACTACAGGGAGACTTGTGTGGTGGCGCTTGATATATCCAGAGCATTTGACCGGGTATGGCACACGTCACTGCTCTCCAAGCTCCCCTCCTTTGGGTTTCCTCCTTCTCTTTGCTTACTTATGTCTAGTTTTCTTTCAAATCGCTCAATATCAGCTGTTGTTGATGGGGAGACTTCTTTTTCTGTCAATAGTGGTGTTCCTCATGGAACTGTCTTATCTACTTTATTCCTACTTTTCAGTAATGATCTTCTCACCTGCACATCTAACTCTTTCCACCTATATACCGATGACTCGACCCTTCATTCTTCAACTCATTTCAATTCTACTCTCCCTTTTACTTCTAGAATTGCTCTCGTCTTACTCTTTCTGATTCTATTCTCGCTGACCTGGATAGAATTTGCGGATGGGGTCGTCTCAACCATGTGAAATTTTATTCTTTAAAAACCCAACTTCTTCAAATCTCCCTCTCTAAGGCACCTTCTAACTTTCCTACCTCTTTCGACGGTTCTCTCGTCTCTCCTGTTGACAATAAAAACATCTTTGGCCTTAACATAAACAATACAAATTTCTTGGAAACCACATCACAACGGTTGTTAGGTGATCCTCAAAGAAACTGGGAGTTCTGTTTAGACTGCAAGACTTTTTTTCCTCTTCTCAGTTACTCCAGTTATAAAAGGGCCTCATCCGCCCTTGTATGGAGTATTGCTCTTATATCTGGGGGGCTCTGGTTTCACCCGGCTTTTGGATAGGATCGAGTCAAAGGCCAAAATCTTATAAACTGTCCTGTACTTTCCAGTTCACTTGACCCTCTTTCTTTGCGGTGTGATGTTGGTGCTTTATCTCTTTAACATAGGTACCGTAGCGGCAGGTGCTCGAGGGAACTTATCACTGTGTACCACCACCTTTACGACCCCCTCGTAACACATGGGGTGCTGTATCTCCGCATGATTTTTGTGTTGATATTGGTAACTCGAGGCTAGTTCACTGCGGTGCTTTTTTCTTTCCTGCCACTTCTATTTTGTGTAATTCTCTTCCATCTTCTGTGTTTCCTGTTGAATTTAATCTCCCTCACGTCAACGCCTGCATCTGTGCTCATCTGCGTAATTTACGTTAGAAGGTGAACTTTTGAGGTGGACAACACCCCCTCCTTGAATAGGACTCTGCCCGTTAGTAATGGTGACAACTGTAATATATATATATATATATATATATATATAAGAGTTATATATATGTATATATATATATATATATATATATATATATATATATATATATATATATATATATATATATATATATATATATATATATATATATATATACTTCTGCCCCTGGCCCACCTTAATTGGAGGGCCACACTGCTTCCAGGAAGCCGGCTGCCGTCACTGGGAGATTCCACAGGTCGAGAGCAGAGCACCCCAGAAGGAGGTGCTCTATTGTGTCTTGGGAATTGTGACATCTGGTGCAAGTGGGGGAGGTTACATTGTCTAGTTTGAATCTATATTTATATTGCATGAGTTTTGGGTGGTGACCTGATCTGCTCTGGGCGAGGTCCATTTGGCCTCTTCTGGACAGCGTTTCTTCTCTAGGGGAAAGTTTTGGGGAGGGGGTGTTTAATAAATTGTTATTTGGGCGGTTTTGTAGGTATGTGGTATGGATATGTGTAATCCATGACCTATTGGGAGGAGGCGGAGGAATTATGTTGTAAGTGTTGTAATAGAATTGAGCTGGTGAAGAAGTGGGGATTTTAGTCTTTGTTGAGGGGGTTGGAGAGAATTTGGTGACAAGGGTGGGTTGGATTATGGGTTTTCTGATAAAATTGTGTCCCCACTCTCCAGGTGTGTGGAGATGGGGAGAATGGAGGTTTCGTTGTGTAAGTGTTGGATTAGGGTGGTTTTAGTGCTACCTATGATAATTCTGAGGCTGTATTTGAGAGATTTGTAATTTATTTGTGTTCAATTTGAGAGTGCTGGGAACCATGCTGGTGAGGCATAGTTTAGATTTGTTCTAAGATGTTGTTTATAGGTAGTGGTAAGTGTGGGCTTCCCTATCGTCAGTTGTGTTGCAGAGTTCCGGAGGGTGCTTGAAGCTGCTGGGCTGAGGAAGTGATTTGCTGATGTAGGGGGAGAACGTCATGTGAGTGTTTATAGGTAAGACCTAATATTTTTTTGGGTTTTTCAGGGTGATTATAGGATGGAGGGGAGAATTGGTGACGGTCAGTGGTTAAAAGGTGATGGAGGATTTATGGGGATGCGGTCATTCTGTTGGAGATTAACCAATTTTCAATAGATGTAAATATTCTTGGGTATGTTGTGTGGCTGTGTTTACGTTTGAGTGTTGGGAAATAAGACTGATGTCATCTGCATAAGTAATAAGTTTGGTGGGTTGGGGTGGGCAGATGCAGTGAAAAGGTCAATAAAATGGAGAGAGAATGGCACCTGTGGGACGCCATTTTGTAATTTGATAGAATGGGGAGAGGTTGTTTTGTATAAGACTTTTTCAAAACGGTTGGTGAGGAAATTGGAAAGTCATTTTTGTCATTATTTTCTAGGGGGAGTGAAGAAGATTTTTTTTGAATAAGGATGTGATGTGGGGACGGTGTCGAATGCTTTGTTTATGCTCTATTGCTGTGAGTATAGATCTGTGGGAAGGGGATTGGTTGAAGCCATTAATGATGTGTTGTGTGAGAGAGGTGAGGGCTGTGGTTGTAGAATGGTTGCTTTTGAATCCGTGTTGGAAATCTGGGAGGGGAATGGGTTGGGAAATTTGTGTTTAATATTAATTTTCTTAGCAATTTGGCTAATGGAGCAAAGCAGAAATTGGGGAGATAGAGGAGGGGAGTTAGGTCTTTTTTGGTTTGAGTTTTGGGATTATGAATGCTTGTTTCCAGATTGGGGGTATGTAGTTAAGTTGCCATGATTTGTTGAAGATGTCTGTGATTAGGAGGATTGCTTTTTCTCCAAGGTGTTTTATGTGTAGGTTGGATATGGAGTCTGGACCTGTTGCTGTTGAATTTTTGAGGATTTTAATGGTTTCTGTTATCATGATTGTTGTGAATGGGGGTGGGAGGTTGTGGTCTAATTGGAGTTTTCTGAATTGTTTTTTTGTTTTCCTATTATCAGGGTGGGTTGGTTTGCAGGAGATGTTAACGTAATGTATCAAAAAATGGTATCAAAAAATTATTTGAAGTTTTAATGGTTCATTAGCGTAAATTTTAAATGTATATTTTCAATAAAATATATTTAAAAGAGCTACGAAAACTGCTTTTTATATTTTCCTTGTTCGCATAGGGATGAAGGAACTGTGTTAAAACTCAAAACGTGTATTAGGTTATCGATATATTAATATCTATTTTTTATCAGATTATCTATACATTGATATCACTATTTTTTAATATTCTTAATTTTAATAATGGAATCTATTTATTATCTTCTAGTCAATAAAATTTAAAGATACATTCATTTGCACTTTTGTATTAAATTTTAATTTTTTTTTTTTCACTCATTTATTTCAAATATTTAAAAGGTATATATATCTGTGAAAATCTTGAATAACATGCAACTAGGCTAACTAATAATGAAACACAATATACGGTAGTTATTATTATTGCATATTAGTAATTTTTAAAAATATCTCAAATTGTTGAAAAAAATAGCTAAAAATTAAAAAAAAAAAAAAACTACAGCTGAGCTTTTTTTGGTTTTATTAGGTGGTTTTTTGGGGGGTGGGTGGGTTTTTTAAAGCCAACCCTGGTTGGGTTCCGAGCCTATCAGATCTCACATGGAATGCACCATATATATATATATATAATATATATATATATATATATATATATATATATATATATATATATATATATATATATATATATATATATATATATATATATATATATATATATATATATATGTTATATATATATATATATATATATATATATATATATATATATATATATATATATATATATATATATATATATCAGGATGTGGAGGAGAGAGGGAGTCAAGCATTTTCAAGGGTAAAGAGTCAGAGTCGATTGATTTCCAAAAGTTGGGAGTCAGACGTGATTTAAAATAAACCACTATTCCTTGATTTTCATAAGTTTTTAATAAAGTTTTCACAGAAAAATTTGGAAAAACTTAATTGAATTTTTATTATAAAAGACGTACATTTTTTTATTTTGACATTTGTTTGTAGCCAATTTAAATTGTTTATTTTTAATTTTTCCTTATATTAAAAGAAAATGAACATTTGGCTTAAATAATCCAAGAACGTTGACTTTATATATATATATATATATATATATATATATAGATTACTTTAGATATATATATATATATATATATATATATATATATATATATATATATATATATATATATATATATATATATATATATATATATATATATATATATATATATATATATATATATATATATATATATATATATATATATATATATATATATATATATATATATATATATATATATATATATATATATATATATATATATATATATATATATATATATATATATATATATATATATATATATATATTAGTGATGCACCGATACCATGGTATCGGTATCGGTATGTCGATTTTTGAGGTATCGGGATCAGTATCGGCAATTTTGAGAGTAGGAGTATCGGTATCGGTAAAATTTTGCCGATACCACACATTTTGCCTTTAAATTGATTTGAGATTTAGATATATGTATATATATAATTTTGAGAGTATGAATATATATAAAACTTTTTATATATATATATATATATATATATATATATATATATATATATATATATATATATATATTGTATATATATATATATATATATATATATGTATATATATATATATATATATATGAAGCGGCGCACGAAAACGCGTTAATCACGATAATGTGAAACGTTAAACACCCAAACTTAACTGGAACGCGCACCG